>QLPG01013937.1:0-24002 GCA_003314385.1 Gomphus sp. MG54 | reverse complement strand
GACATTTCTAGACTAGTCTAGACATTTCTAGACTAGTCTAGACATTTCTAGACTAGTCTTGATGTTTCTAGACTAGTCTTGATGTTTCTAGACTAGTCTTGACTTGGAGTTGGAGACTTGACTTAGGGCTTTAACTTGTGAACTTGTTATTACAGAGGTGAGCCAGAGGCCTTTATATACAAAAACCAAGCAACAATGTGA
The DNA here is from genome assembly GCA_003314385.1 of Gomphus sp. MG54. Taxonomy (NCBI): domain Eukaryota; kingdom Fungi; phylum Basidiomycota; class Agaricomycetes; order Gomphales; family Gomphaceae; genus Gomphus; species Gomphus sp. MG54. Next base: position 23,801 of record QLPG01013937.1, on the reverse strand, counting down.
AACAATGTAAGAGGTTGGCTATGTCAGTTGAATGACAAAGCATGAGAACAAAGTATATAAAAGAGGAAACTATGGAGAAACTCTGGAGAAATGATATAGGCATCAAGGCTGCACGAATAGAGGCTAGGGGCTATGATAGGGGGAGACTAACCAAACAGGTAAGGATGATGAGTAACAATGAGAAAAGACTAACAGAATAGGAAACAGGTCTGAGTCAAGCCAATAAAAGGGGAAACATATAAAAGAAACAATAAGGAAGTCTACTAATAAATGTCTAACAACCTTGTCCACTACTCCTGAGGGGCCTTAGGATGAGTCAGGGGACTGAGTTATCTTGGAGTATTTTGAGGTCACAGGCAACATATCTTCCACAATTGATCAAGTATCTAATCCAAGGATAGGGGTCTGGGAGTAGGAGGACTAATAGGTATACGGTCATGCACTCTCATTTTGTGTTTAAGAGTGAGTCAAATGGAGTGGGTGGGGTAATCAGGATGGGATGATACCCTGAACTCTGCCTTGTATTCCACTCAACTCCTATCACGATATGCTGGTCTAGATGTCATTCCAAGAAATATGTATAGTTCTCAGCTTTCTGGGAAATAGACTGCATCTCCTATCACATATGACTAAGTGTAGATTGGATGGGATCTTCTTCTGTGTGAGAAATGTGCTGGAGGGGGTATGCAAAGATAATGATATGTTAATGGTTCTGCCTGGATCTGTGTGTTATGGGTGTTGTAGTATTGCATGGGAATGAGCTCTGAAGGAGACATGATGACAAATTGGGAGTCTGAAGATTGGAGTGCTGAATAAAATGGTTGGCTGTGTGATGTGGTGACAGTGAAGGTGATATGGGATGAGTGCCATTTGAGTCTAATTTGGAACATGGTTGAGATTGATTGCTTTACTGTCACCATCTTGGCATCACATGCAACTGTCAATATACTCCACTCATTTACATCAATCCCCACATGCTTACAAATCTATTTTCACTTCATTTACATTTAATACTTTCTTCATTACATTCCACTCCACTTTCCTTATTTGTAATTCCATTCTATCTCTCATATCCGATCTGCTACTATGTTCCTTATAGGGTAACTCCATTGGGAATCAAGGTGACATGTCACCCCTCAATGTCATGGAGGAGATCAAGATTGGGATATAGTATTCTGTTCTTACTTTTCATGATCCTTGGAATTTCTTATCTATTATAGGAATCTAGTCAACTCCTAGTAGATTTGAGAGTAGTATAAAGATCTTGTACATTCAGTAGTTCAGTCTTCAGTCAGATAATCAACTAAGATTTCAACTAAGCTTCCTTCTGTTTCTCTTAGACTTCATTTCTGCTCTTGCTCTTATGAAATCAGGGACCAGAGTAATCTGGTAGGCACAACATACAAGTTGAAGCCTAGCCTTACTCAGAACCTCACCATGGCTTCGACCTTGGGAGATATTATATTTATTACGACTAAGTCATTCTTTATATCGTAACATTATGGGTCAAATGTGGGTGACCCACACCCAACCCATGGAGAATCTGAACCCATCAACCCATGGTTTTTTTCCCATAGGTGGATGGGTGTTGGATGCTCTCAGCTTGACCCCCACCCAAACCCAGGGACACCCAACCCGGTGACCCATGTAGGTTGGCATAACCCATGCTATTCCCTAATTATAATCCACAGGATTAAGCAAGTTCAGTTAGCACTCATATAAGCAGCCTGAAGTCTGCTTAGTTAACTGGTCCAAAGACTAGAAACCACCCTTCATCAACAGGTCCAAAGACCCATTAAATAGATTTATTCCAAAGAGTAAATCTAAGCTTTTGCTACCAAAGTGGCAGGCTAACCTTACTTCTAAAATACATAAAAATTCCAATAAGAACTAAATCAGAAGTAGGGACCATTGCACCTGTTGATGTGATGGGTGTGTTGGAATAAGTCAATCTGTTGAATTTCAGTGGTGCTAAGCAAGGACTGCAGAAAGAGCAACTGTTTGGCTTGAGTGGAGGTAATGACTGGTTGCAAACAGATGAGGAATTACAAAGCATATGTCACATGAGTCACACTTGCTTTGTAATTCCTCATCTGTTTGCAACCAGTCAATACCTCCACTCAAGCCAAACAGTTGCTCTTTCTGCAGTCCTTGCTTGCCACCACCAAAATTTCAACAGGGTGGGGGGAAATCTGAGGGGTAAGCATGAAATTCCAAGTGTTATACAGCCCACGAGCACATTAATGCTGTGCTAGATTGTGATGTAATCAATTGATGTTGCTTATATTGAGTTTTGTCATTCTTCGGGCATGGTGTTTAAATTAATGATATTGAGTCCAATAATTGATTTGTGTTGTCGAAAGTGTTTTCCAACAAGGTGCACAGTAAGGCACGCTTCTACGTCATTGATCGTCGACTTCGGAGATAAAGGGACGAGCGGCACCGATGGGAAGTTGAAGGTAATTTATAAGGCGGCCCCTATTTAATATGAGCATAGTGTTACTACGCTGAAAGTCCAGAAACGATTACCAGGGAGATGAATGAAGAGCGAAGCCATCTTGCACTTCAGCCAAAGTGGAGTCGGCATTCTCGGCATACCACATGGCTTCATCGAGCCAATGCGGATTGAGGTTGAATGAGGGACGAACTTTTGTCGCAATCTCTGGTACTCCTGAGTCCCGGAGATTTGGACCATCGTTGTTTGTAAAAACGTACACGGCGGGATTTGTCACTCCGGGAAGTGCTTCAGAGTAACACTGGAAGTGGGGCCATTGATGTACCGGCACACTGGGGCCGTCCGAGAGTGTCAGACTAATGCAATAATTGCACTTGATTCTGGTAACTATCTCACGCTGCTGGTCAAAACTCGTTTCTGCGCTTAAAGAGATACTGACCTAGTTTCAGTTCATGGGGGGGAATAGAGAGGCGATGACGGTCGATCATGGAACGAGCGTGGTGACGCAACCACTTCCATGCATGTGTCTCATCGAAATTATTGTATTCTAAAGTCATTGAGATGTCCATGCACGCGGGGATAACGAGAGGGACGAATCTACAATGAGTGGTTAACCAGACAGAAGACAGAAACAAACGTGGGAATGGACTTGCCTTGCCCGTTGGAAAGTCTGACCTGCTTGGCTAAATATAGCTTCTGCGGGAGTGGACTCGGGGTTTTCACCGTTGGAGTACCTCCTTTCATAATACCAGGACAGTGGTCCACTTTTTCCTTGCATGTGGTCATGAGCATTGTCGACGACGACAAATTGACCATTTTTTCCAACGTAGCCAATGTCACCCAAACCGACCGCATCAATGGCAACACTGCCAATGTATGGCACGAAATGGGTACCCTGCGCTAGCCAGCCTTGCTCAAAAAATGCAGCCCCGAGCCTAGGAAGCGTGATTTCGTCAAATCTACATCGCAGAATGTCCACGAGGTCTTCAGTGCGGTACGTCCACGACAAGGAATCAAGCATCGCCATTCCCATCGAGGTGACGGGGTCAGGATTGTATCCGTTCCATCCGTCCCTATAGAATGATAATCTTTTACCAGGAATGTACGATATCTTCTAATACTGACTTTCTAAGAGGAGTTTGCATTTGAAATAGAAGATTTTCAACAAACTACCGTGATCCATGAACATGACTAGGATCATATATCGGCAAATATGGCAACTTACACCTGGGTCGCTGTCTCCACTTGATAATTCACCAGCATATATCAGTTTCCACTGGGGTCGATCACGTCCTCTCTGCACAGTAACGCAAAGGCCATCACACTAGAGATTGTCAGTCAGGTTGAATTCAGAAAATGAATTCATTACCCTGCCACAAACAGAGAACGCAAATTCTCCCGACAATACAGACTCTGCCATTGCCTAGTAATCGGTAATACTATAAATAATTATATGAGCGACTGAGTGTGTCATACCAGAACTGAAGTCCGCTGGTCAACAGGTGTTTCAATACCAATACAGCCTCATATATTCCATCACAAACCATGTCATAAAGTCCATATATAAACTCCACAGGGTTTGATGACAGCGTCCGTATAACCCAACTCTCAAAACTCTCGAAATTTTCACCTGGCATATGATATACTTCAAACAGTATGCTGCATGTGATTCTGCTGGATCCAATGAGCTGCAATATAGAAGGATCCCTGCAATAAAGTGCTCAGCATTCGTCACACTTAATCTCCAACCACAACTCACATGATATCTCTGCGCAAAGAGATGTCTCGCTCAAACTACGACACTATTGAAAATGGCTAAGAGTCTGGAAAAAATGGGGGACATACGAGGGTTGTCTTCTGTTGAGAAGGCGAGCCATGGTATGTTTTTACAAGAACTATTCGACCATCAGGTCGTTTCGCTTTATGCAACTTGACTGTGACTGCGGTGATAGATGAGTTCGAGTGAGGCCTCAGATAGACGCCATAGTGATTTATGGTCTCAAGAAGGTTAACATCATCACGCGTATAAGTTCGTATCTGTAATTGGGCATCAGTATACTGGGTTTCCAAAAAAAAAACCTTCAATGTTACATGCATCGAGATCATGCAAGAAGGAACCTGAGGACATGGGTATTGACTGACTATCCATACCTTGAAGGTGAATGTGCTGTCAGGGTCGAATGAATGGCTGGAAAAAAGTAAAGTCTCACTTCCAAAATGTATATTCACATTTCCTTTGGCATCTGACAGGAAATGTGACCTATTTCAGCACTTCATATATGCCACATTGATCAACAAGCCGGTTCACATATTTGGCTCTCTTGCATTTTGAAGTTTATCAACGGTGAAGAGATGGTTTGTGCTTTGAGAAGGAATGAAATTGAATATAAAAGGTTAGGGATACCGGATGAATCGTACCTGGTTGCGCCTCCGAGATTTCGTCCCTAAGAAACTTCGATTGAGGCTCATGATCGTTGCCGCTTCTCTGGTACAGCCCTAAGAGAAATTTCATCAAAGCATTTGGGACAAAGCTGAAACGTAGAAACATTCCACCACATGGGCAAGAAATGAAAAGAGTTCCAGCAACAATAATAATGAGTCTGTGGATGCTGAAGGAATGAATGGAAAACAGACGTACCTAACATGTAATTGTTTAGCTTTAGCCTTCCGTTGCTTATTCGAGATTGAGGGATTGTTTGACGGAGTACTCATAAGCGTTGAGGTTCGTCTAGCGGCAGTAGGGGGTTGGTTAGGAAGATGATCAGTGGCAGAATATATTGCAGCCCCTTCCATGTCCGAGTCGTTCCCCCCAAGAGGGTCCAAATTAGAGCCCTCGAACCCCTCTGAAGCCTCGCATATCCGATGCTCTATCTGTCCTTCTGGGTTGCATTCTGCATTCTCCTGAGGTATAGGGATACTGGAGCTGTGGTGTTTATTTTCCAAGCCAAGGATGGAACTTAGAACATTCATGGTATTGAGCACAAAGGAGAGGGTGAGATGGTTTGAGAGGTCGAAGGCTGCTGTTATAGACAAGTTGATCATGGCTGTGCAACTGAGCACTGAAGTATATGTTGGAGTATTCTGAATCATATATTCTAAATCATATGTTGGACTATTGCGAGGGTACGCAAACTCAAAATCCAGTGTATCGATCGATCAGAGCAATTTCGTTCTCTGCTGTCCTATATAGTTCCTACCAAGGCGCCAATCACGTCTCAACTTCTTATTCAGAAGCTGAGACATGAGTGTGTTGAAGTCTATGCAGGATTAGCTCAGTCGATATGGGTAAACAACTGATATTAGTATCCACCTGTACAGGAATAGCTGTACAACATAGGATATGTAAGTTACAGGAATAGATGAGAACGAAGCATATCTCACCTCAGTCGATGTGGGTAAACAACTGAGGGATGAAAGCCTTTCTATGGCCACTCTTATAGGGATGGGGACTGTGGACCAAAGGTATGGACAAGTTGAATATAACAACAAAAAAATAAAAATGAATGTGGACTTATTCCACTTTCAACACTCCCCCTCGCTGTGACAACAGTTTGACTGGTGTAGTCAGCGAAAAATAGATGTCCACAGTCACTCCCCCTCGCTGAGATATCGACATGATCATCACAGTGCAGGACATACTCCAATCATGGCAGTAAACTTCTCATGCTTTGTGTGAGATAGAGCCTTTGTCAAAATGTCGGCAAGCATATCAACGGTGGGTAAGTAGGGGAAATCGACATCACTGTCAACAACACATTCACGGGTATAGTGGAATTATATGTCAATGTGCTTTGAGTGGGCATGAAAGGTGGGGTATTTGGTCGGGGAAATTGAGCCAGAGTTGTCGCTGTAAATCGTAAACGTGGACTGTCGGTGACCAAGCATCTGTAAGAGCCGATGCAAGCACATTGCTTCCTTTGTCCCATGACAGCTTGCAACGTATTCTGCTTCACATGTGGACATGGTCACAACAGCCTGACATTTCAAACTCCAGGAAATAGATCCTAAACCAAGAGTAAAAATGTAACCAGATGTAGAACGATGAGTATCGACACATCCTGCAAAGTCCGAGTCCTTGTAGCCCTGAAGAATGATATTGTTGGGGCCACCAAGTGGTTGCGAGTCTGTTCAAGGTAGTGAATGACTCATTGCAGTGCTGTCCACTGTGCATGTCCTGGATTGTAGTTGAATTGGCTAAGTTTATTAGTTGCAAAGGTGATATCAGGATGTGTAGCCATTGACATGTACATCAGGGAGCCAAAACTAGCAAGGTAGGGAATCCTGGCCATCATGTTCTCCTCCTCTTCAGTTATAGGGAACATTGCATGAGATAGGATTAGTGATTGGCATGGGTATTGGAAACCCATGTGGGTAGCAGGTACAGGTAGCGCAGGTATGGGTCAGGGTCAGAATTGCCCACCCAGCCCAAACCTGTACCCGCAGGCGGGTTTTAGGTGGGTTTCCTGCCTTTTGTCGCACAGCAGCGGCATATCGGTGCACGCCGCTGTGGTGTGCAATGTGGCAGCATATTGTTATGTGCTGCTGTATCATTGTGCACCGCTGAAACATTGTGAGCTGCAATATAATTGAGCACGGCCGTATTGTTGTGCACCACAGAGGGGTATCATTGCATTTCTATTGTCACAATAGATGGTAGCTTACTTCAAATCCGGGCTCTCCCAAACACGCTATTGTTGTATTAGCAGCACTATAGCAGTTCCGGCACAAGAAGACCATGCATAATATCTGACTGGGGTCATTTCAAGTATGGTATACTTGCTAGACATGAGTCCAGCTTTATGTCAAGTCCACAATACCATTCTCCGGTTCACATGGCAATACCGACCGACTGACCCCTACCCTTATCATCCCTCACCAATGCATGGTCTCGGCTTGGTATATTCGGTTCATTATTTGGTTCACTCTCCCTACCCCACGCTCCTATTATTTATTATTTCTTCTATTCCCCATCTTTTCCTTTGCCCATTTACCCTCAGGATATTCACTATTCCTTTATCACTCAGTCACACCCTATTGTTTTATATTCAGCCACCCTCCATTGTTCTATTTTCCCTCACACTCCTACTCATTTACTATCGGTCATATCTCATTGTCTGATTCTTGTTTACATCATATTGTTCTATTCTAGATTGCTGTGGACAATACTTCCACATGGTCTCTATACCTTATTCTTTTCTCCATATCTTATGCCACCCTTATTCCACATTCCACCTCTTAGCCTATATAGTTAGTGAATGCATGTACATAGTTCCTCAGTCTGAGTATCAACTAGGTTTACACCTTCCTGCTCTCCTCCCTCTGTTCAGAAGTCCTCCACCTAGACTGATGCTCTTGGCATCTTCTTGAACACCTCTTCCATCAGAAATCAGTGGCACACACAGGAAGCAGGGTGCAATGCACGAGCACATTGAAGCCGAGCCACCCCACCTGGCCTGCAGGACTTGGCCAGTTCCTAACCATACCTTTGGAATTACCAAGGCCTGACACTTTAGAAGCCATGGACTGGAGGCTAATAATTCATGATAAATATGGTTCTAACAATATTTCATGCAAATCTAGATGTTTCATATCTACAGACAGTTTTCCACAATGGTCCCATAAAGCAGGAACTTTGTCTGAATACAGGTATTCAAGAAGTAACAGGACAGTCATAGAATGACAACCTATCACCACAAGGTGAGGATAATTAGGCCCACTTTCTTGCCAGTGGTACTTGATTGTTAGAGTCAAATGTTGAGAAATGGAATTGCATCCTTCCAACAGATCTCGGAGAATGGCAGAATATGATGACAAGATAATGTGATGAGCTGGGAGATCCAAGCCCATAAATTCGAGACAGAGCTCTTTCTTTGGACTTCTGTGCACTCTTCTCTATTAACAATGATGAGCACAAACGAGATGCTTCAATCACATCCTTCTCCAGCACTTCTCTATCTTCTGGATCCTTGGCATCAGATATGTGAACGGATGGACAAGCATCAGCCTTGATTTGCCAAGGTCGTCTATTCTTCATATCATTCATCAATGTGGGACCAGACACAAAAACCAGCTTGGGGGTATAGTTTATACAGAGAGCTCCAAAAGCTCCAGTGGTGTTTGTGCACACTTTCACAGCATGATAAATGAAAGGGGCCTGGTGAAACTTTAGTGACTTTCCGCTGGAGGCCCCCTTGCTGGTTCATGAATCAAAGAAGACCTGGCCTGAATATATGCATAAGATAAGCTCGCCATTGCATCCAAGCTCATCATCCTGAAAAGGAGTGAGAAAAAAAAAACAGAGAAAGGACCTCAGCTGCTACACACCTTTGCAGAATTCAAGGATTTGCGCAAAGACCAAACCCGTTAAGGTTCTAGTCTTGCACCACAAAAGAAATTGACCAATTATGAAAATACCATGCTCGTATTCAGAAAAGGTATATATATATTGTAATTGTTGATGATCATGATATGTTTTGCTGAGGAGTAAGAAATGCACTGGATACTGAACTCAGTTGATCGATTGATGAATGGGTGCCCTCAACAAGGTCGTGTGTAATAGTAATTGGAAATAAATGTGCAATAACTTTTGATATATGGAGCATATATTAGAAGAGTAGAGATGTGATACGAGTGATAGATAAATCCTCTGAGGGTCAGGAGTTTAGGAACTGCCAGATGGAAACCAGAATGGGTTTAGCACAGTGATTGGAACTGGGAATAAGCGCCCAAGCCCCGGATTTAGTACCAGGAGGTTGGCCCTACAGACTCTGATGTATATATTTGTAAGCTAGTGCACAGACCACTTACATAAAGGGTATAAGAAGGGCTCACCAGCAGCAGAATCCTGTCAAGTACACATACTGAACATCTGGTAACTGGCAATGCCAACCAAGCAGTCAGACTACCCCCACGTGCAAGTGTCCAAGCTGTATACAAGTCACTTGGCGCACTGGTCTCAGCTTGGCACACCCGCCATCCACATTGCTCATCCCCATCCCTCATTCACTTTATCTCATTCACCAACCATTGATCCTACCCCATCCACTCCTTATTCCTTGACCCATCTCACCTTGGGACATCCTGTCCTTGTTTTGTCCTCAGCTACAACCCTATTTTTTTGTACTCTGGTACTCCCTATTGTTCTATCCTCGGCAACATTTATATTATTCTATCCTTTATTGTTCTATTCCTGTTTGTGTTCCTTTATTCTAATTTTACTCATTGGGGACAATACCCACATGCTCTGCATACCTTATTGTCCTACATTCCTTATTCCACATGTCGCTTCTTAAACCTATATAAGTAGGGCATGCATGTATATATTTCCTTGTTCTAGGTATCGACTAGGCTTAGGCCCTTCTACCTTCTCCTCCTCTGTTAAGTCCTCTACTCAGGCAAGCATCATCAGCATCCTCCTGAGTATCCCGTCTGTTGCAAATCAGTGGCATGCACGGAGAGTAGGGTGCAATGCATGAGTATGTTGAATCCAAAGCCACTATTCCAGCCTGCAGGACTTGGCTGTTATCCACCCAACCCCTTGGCATTCCTGAAGCTTGACAGATCCTTAGACTTTCCTCTCTGGATTTCCCCTGCCTAGGTGAGGGCCCCATATGTATTTAGATAATAATAGTAATTAAACTCTGGATTTCCCCTTCCCAACTCTCCTGTGAGATACCTCCAGTTGATGCTGAAGGGTTGCCCTTACAGTTGGCTGATGGAAAGCCTGGGAATTTTCCCAAACAATCCATGACATGACATTGGTGCCTATAACTCTATTTTCAAACTCCACCTACTGGCTTCATGGGTTCAGCTGCTAAAGGGGAGGTAATGTCAAGTAAATGACACCAAGTCTCAGTTGACTTGGTAGTACCAACTGAACAACCTCTACCATTTAATCCCATACACTAGTGACAAGTCATTCTTCACTAGTACATGGTCTTGGCTCAGTACATCCAGCTCATCATTTGGTCCATTTCCTTTCATCCCACCCCCTCTATCTTTGTTCATTCTTCCATTCCCAATCCTCCCCTTTTCCTGTTTCACCTTGGGACATTTTCTATTCACTTATTTTTAGTCATGACCCTATTGTTTTATATTTGGTCAGTTTCTATTGTCCTATTTTCACCCACACTCCTATTATTTTATTCTTGGCCATATTTCATTGTTCTATTCCTGATCACTGTGGACAATACTTTTATATGGTTTCCATACTGCATTCTTTTCTCCATGTCTTATACCATCCTGATTCCACATTTCACTTCTTAACCTATATAAGTAGTACATGGATGTAGATATTTCCTCATTCTGAATATCAACTTGGCTTATGCCTTCTTGCCTTTCCTCCTCCTGTCTGAAGTCCTCCACTTGGGCTGACACTCTTGGCACTCTCCCAGGTATCTCTTCTGTCTAAAATCAGTGACATGCATGGAAAGTAGGGAACAATGCATGAGTACATTGAAGCCAAGCCACCCCAATCAGTCCCCAGGACTTGGCTGATTCCTACCAGCATTGTGAAGTCAGTACTATTGCAATAATACTCAGCTCATGCATTGTTGGCATTCTTGGTGCCTCACAGCAATTGGCAGAATATAAATATAGGCTGTAGGATGTTTGATGTGCAGAAATGTATATGAATGAATGGTGTAGATAGTGTGTGCTACATCTAGAAGTAATGTCCTGGTGTATCCAGGTGTTTGATAAGACAATAGGAATATATGCCAGTTCGAGGCTTCAATCACACACACAAGCATTGAGCTTATTGATTGGTCAAGAGACAAATGGGACTGAGACTAGAACTGAAGTATATTCTCATAGTTACCAAGCTGATATAAGCCAGGTTAGCATGAAATTTGGCTTATGTCAGCCATGCAATACCTATTGTGGGTCACGGGTAAGAACAATACCCATTGTGGAGCATGGGTAAAAACAATACCTGTTAAACCCATGGGTACCCATACCCATACCTACTAGGGAATGGCACAGGTCACCTACAGGTCAAATGTGGGTGACCCACACCCAACCCATGGGAAACCCAAACCCATCAACCCATGGGTTTTTTCCCATGGGTCGATGGGTGTCGGGTGCATGGCATACCCACACGCCTGTGGCACATTTGTGTTGTATGTTGTTTTTGTGTCAAGTACACGTACCGAGGTCCCGATTATTCACCAGTGCCAACCGAACAACCACCCTACGTCTATGTACAAGCATCCATGCAGCATGCATAATGCTTGATACACCGGTCTCAGCTCGGTACATCCGCCATCCACATTCCTTGGTCCGTTTCACCTCGGGACTTCCTGTCCTTGTACTATCCTCGATTACCAGCCTTGTCTTATAGTCTGGCACCTCCTATTGTCCTATCTTTGGGCACATTCTATTATCCTGTCTTTTATTGTTCTATTCCCGCTTTACATTCCTTGTTCTAATTTTGTTCATTGTGGACAATGACCACATGCTCTGCATACCTTATTGTCCCACATTCCTTATTCCACATGTCACTTCTTAACCTATATAAGTAGGACATGGATGTACATACTTCCTCATTCTGGGTATCGACTAGGCTTAGGCCCTTCTACCTTCTTCTCCTCTGTTAAGTCCTCAACTCGGGCCGGCATCCTCAGCATCCCCCTGAGTATCTGTCTGTTGCAAATACAGTGGCACGCACAGCAAGTAGGGCGCAACGCACGAGTACGTTGAAGCCAACGCCACTACTCTTGGCCTGCAGGACTTGGCCATAGTCCGCCCGACCTTTCGACAACACCCCTCGGCAGTACCGAAGTCCATCAGTACCTGACGCTTGACAGTTTACACTGACACAAACATGCTGTACGTGCATGCACCAACACAAACGTGCAGTACATGGACACGCCGACATGAACACACTGACACAAACATGCCGACATGAACACACCGACATGAATGTGCCAACATAAACGTGCCAACACGAACATGCCAACATGAATGTGCCAACACGAATGTGTCAACATGAACGTGCTGTACGTGTACATGCTGACAATAACACATTGTATGCGCACATGCAAACGTACTGTACATGCATGTGCTGACACAAAACATTGTACATGTGCATGTACAGCTCGTTGATGTCGGTGTGTGTGTGTCATATGGTGCGGCATGTGCATGTCATATGTGCATGTGGCACATGCATATTGTATGCATGTGCAGTGCATGTGTGTCATATGCACGTGCATGTCATACATGCACACATACAACAGGAGCAAGTGGCTGGTTGGGTGTCATATGTGTGCACATGCATGAATACATGGTTGACATGCCAGGTTGGGCCAGGTCACGGGTGCTCTGGGCTTGACCTGCACCCGCACCCAAGGGCATCTGACCTAGTGACCCGTGCGGGTTGGCTGAACCTGTGCTATTCCCTAATACCCACTATAATCCGCTACCCATTGCTAAGGGTAAGGGTATTCTCGGGTATGGGTAAGGGTAGACTCAAAATACCCAGGGGTTACCTGTGCCAGTCACTAGATAGGATGCTATTGGGGTCAAGAGGAGTAGTAACTTCATAGCTGTCTGTCATATCAAAATCCTTGGTGTCAATGTAAACACCCTGACTGAGAGATATTGTCCTGAGATTGCCATACCAAGGAACCGGTGTATATTACCCATATCAACTATGTCAATAATCACTTTGAGAGAAGTATATATAGAACACATGGTCATCTCATTGCTTGTTGAAACAGCCATATCATCTATATGGACTGTCATTATGACATTGCCTCCCCAGGTATGTTTGAAAAATACACTATGATCAATGTTAATGCAGGTAAAAAATATTTGTTGTATTTATCCATACAGTTTGTCATACCAGCACCTGCCTGCTTGATGCAAACAATAGAGGGACTTGTGCAACTTGCAGGCCCAGTCCTCCTTTCTATGCAATTTCCAGCCATCTGGTTTCTTCAAGAACACCTCTTCAGTGAGTTTCCAATGTAAGAAAGCTGTCTTTACATCAAATTAATGAATCTCCCAGTCTAGGTAGACAGCAATACTGAGAAATGTCTGCATAGATTCCAGGCATGCAACAGGTGAAAATGTGTTGATATAGTCCACACCCTTAATTTGAAAGAACCCTTTTGCTACAACACACACTTTGTGGTGCAAGACATTGTTGTGCTTGTGCCTCTTCTGCAGGAAAACTGGCCTACTCTCAATGATATGGTGGCCCTTAGGGACTTCAGAACATGGGATAAATGTCCAAACACCATGTTTTTCAAGGGATGCCATCTCATCACTATAACCATTCTCCCAATCAGATACATCATAGGCTTGGGTGGCCTGTTTAGAAGTATGAGGGTTATTATCTGCAATGTTCATGAACTCATGTAAAGTGTTTTTGGTTCCTATATGTAGATGATCATCTTGTGAGTTTTTACTCTAGTGCATTTTTCCTTCTCTGAGTTCAAATTTGGCCTTTCTAATAGCATTTCATGTGTCACACCTTGCATTGTGGCACCAGCTGCTGAAAGTTTCTCGGAGTGAGTAGACTGGCAAAGGTGATTGTTTTGTTGGTGATTTGGGTCAGGAGGTATGTCACTGCAGGAACCATCCTCATTCTCTTGATTGTTATATTCTAAGGGTTTTATGGCAGAGTCAAAGGGGTCAGGAATCATTGTGTCACCAGCATCATCTATGTTGACTTCAATCCCAAGACAATGTGATTGGCAATCTTCGGATTCAATAAAGGTCACATTTCAGGAGACAATAAGATGCCCAGTTGGAGGATAGTAGCATCTGTATAATAGTTTAAAAGTCAGCTCAGATATTGATATGCAATTGACAGAGTATGAATGTAGACTGTGAGATGTTTGATGTATGGAGATATATGTGAATGAATGTTGTGAATGGTGTGTACTACACCTAGTGATAATGTCCCGGTGTATCCGGATGTTTGATAAGATAATGGGAATATAGATCGATCCAAGGCTTTGATTGCATATACAGATGTTGAGTTTATTGATTGGTCAAGAGGCGAATGAGACTGAGACTATATTCTTCGTCACTACTGGGTTTTATATGTGAGTGACTCGTTCCTATGATCAGACAGGCCATTCTAATGCAGCAACGGTGCTCTCAATCTCAATGTATGGTCATCACCCTGTTACTTGATTGCCCCTATACATCACCGACTGCCCTCCCTACTGAATTGTCCTATGTTCCATTATTGACAGTGAGTACCTATCTGAAATCCTATCCGATTGGAAACCCCTTTGACTCTTGTTATCCCCTCCTCAGCAACTGCATGTGTGTGTCCCAGTGCTGTCATGTGTCATTCATTATCATGTAAGTTCATTCCTATGCCCTCTTCAAATTCTTCCCCTGCTGATCCCTTCCTCTCCTTTCGTATCCCATTCTTTCATTCCTGTTCCTATATCCCCCTCGTCCCTCTGCATTCATATGTTCTGGATCCCTCTCACTGTGTTTCTCGTCCATTGTACTTGCACCTACTCGGTTCCGGTCCCTTATTCCCCTGTTTCCTTCCACCTGTCCCTCTCTCTCCCATTCCTTCCGTCCCTCGTCACAACACTGTAGGCTTTTGATGTCTGGGAATATCCAATCAGGACACCTTCAATAGAGTGATTATGGATCTTTGGATGATGAGCTGAGTCTGTGAGTATCAGGGGAACCCCCTGAGATTAGACCCTGACTGATGCCACACCAACAGGTCCCTACCCACCAACTGAGATTCATTTGGTACACACCAGGCCAGCACAACTGAGATACACACTGAATAAGCATTATCACTGGCAACTGCTACCAGCAGACATCAACTGTAAACTCTAATGTTTCCATTAATCCCAGTCATTATGCAATTAACATAATTTGTGCTATCATTACAGGAAAACACCATCTGCACAATAATACCCTGTCTCATTCTGCCCTCCTGCCATGCCTTTCTCTGCTGCCTCAAATCCTGCCCATGCCCATGCCCATGCATCCTTTAGATGAATATATTTTTCTCCTTCTCTTCACAACCCCCACTTTATATTAACATCTATTTCAGAACATAATTTCTCATGGTCACCCAATTATTTGGAAGCTTGCCAGCCTTTCTGGTATACAAGTGTGCACAAAGGGAGTTGCATTGACTAGGGATATTAGCAGAGCTTCCAGCAATGGAACAGGATCCTGGTGAGGCTGTTAGAGCAGTGGCAAGTGCCTACTGGACCAAGGCCATTGGGATGCATCTAAAAACATTAGTGGCATTATGGAATGTAATACTGCCCAATACCCTGTGATCAACAGATTATAGCAGGTGAGCAAGTTGTAACCGAATATTGCTGACCGACGGATCTAGTGACATGACAGATAGATGGGTGGACTGAACTTGTCCTGACAGAAAATCTAGTAGTCATGTCTATATATTCAGTAATAACCGAATTAGCAGTACTGGATCACAGAATTCTAATGGAGAATAAAATAAAGGGCTAACAGATGGCAGACTAATTTTTGGTTGCCTGAGCTGATTCCTCAGCATTGGCATCTGAGGCATCAGTTGCCTGGGGGATGGAGTTGGGAGTTGTAGTCACATGGGCCTTGGTTGATTTGGGGCATTCAGCAACTTTAGGGAATAGCATGGGTTATGCCAGCCTGCATGGGTCACCGGGTCAGGTGTTGTTTAGTTTGTATGTGGGTCACACAGAGAGCACCCGCAACCCGTGCCCAACCCGTGATGTCAACACGTACGCATATATGCATATGACATGTACATGCACACGTCCAATACCTTCTCAATGGCAATCCTCCCTTGCAGCTAGAGTGTCCAATATGTAAGAAGTAAAGTTTAATTCATGAATAATTCTCCATGATATCTAACAAGACTACTTGAAATTAGGCTAGGATTCCACGGATCGAATGTTTCAAATCTGGATGTGAGCCACTCATGTTATTTCACTGATGAATCCCCACTGAAAGAGGGTAGGGGTGTGTTGTTGTTTATAAAGAACAAGCCTCCATCTGATCCCATGATATCTGAAGAAAACCCACATGATTATCCATGATTTTGCATGACCCAAAGAACTACTTTTAAACGACCCATCAATCAACTGAGGTGACCCAGCTCTGGAATGAAATCAAATGTCACATTCTGACCAATGCTTGAGATGGCATTTATAATCCATTCTTGGGATTCAAGTTTATGGGGGAACTCTGACCTGTTTATCCTCTCTCTCCACAATGTCTTGTTCCCCCAGAGATACCAGGACCTGATTATGTAGAAGATGGTATGAGTACTCTTTTATTCTTTCAACATGAGCTCAATCATCATTGTACAACCTTATTTTTCGATTGAAAGGCATTCCTGCATCTGAAAGACTGCAGTCAGGTCAGTCACCACAAATAATAAACAAAGCAGAGCAGGAAAAAATGTGGGTGATATGCAGAGTGCATATTCCTACAGATTGAATTCCACACATTAACAGATTAGTTTTCACCCAGTTTACAAGAGAAGTACATCAAGCCTGGAGTCACAACTGAATTCATTGATTTCATTGTGCATGAGTGTGTATTCTTACAGATTGAATTCCACACGTTAACAGAGTAGTTTGCACCCAGTTGACAAGAGAAGTATATCAAGCCTGGAGTTGCAACTGACTTCATTGATTTCATTGTGTATGAAGAAACCATAAAGCGAGGAGCTTACCCCTGTCAAGCCCACAATACCATGCTCTGATTTACTCGGCAGTACCAACCAACCAACCCTTACCATATCATCCCTCACCAGTGTGTGGCCTCAGCTTGGTACATTTGGTTTATCATTTGGTTCACTATGTCTATCCCACCCTCCTATTCTTTATCATTCTTTTATTCCCTGTCCTTCCCCTTGCCTGTTTATCCTCAGGACACTCACTATTCATTGTCACTTGGCAGTGGCCCTATTGTTTTATATTTGGCCACTTTCTATTGTTCTATTTTCACTGACTTTTTTGTTCTCGGTCATATTTCATTGTTCTATTATCATCCACATTCCTTGTTCTATTAACCTACCTCGTGCAGAGAACCTATGGCAACCACAAATGGCTGTTGCTCCATATGGACATACAGTTGCCACAGGACACCTGTTGTATGGGTGTGTACGACACACACATACTGCATACACACATGGCATGCATATGACAGGAATATGATGCACCTGCATGCATGCAGGTCCAGTGCCCACCTGACACCTGTCCACCTATGGGAAAAAAAACCATGGGTTGATGGGTTTGGGTTGTCCATGGGTTGAGTGTGGGTCATCCACATTTGACCTGTGGGTGACCTGTGCCATTCCCTAACCAACTTTGTAATTACTGGTGGCACAGAGGAGACATGGGTTGTTGTCCATCCATCTCTGTTGTCCGGTTGAGAGGAGGTTTCCATCCTTGCTGAGGGTTTTAGTATACTCAGGAGGGTTTGGCTGAGGAGTTTGATTGTCCTTGCTTTTCAACTGGTTTGAATTGTCTTTATTGCTACTGTTGTCATTGCTGTTACCTTGCTAGCAGTTGTCCGAGATGGATCTGTTGCCAGACTTGTCTGATTTCATATCTTTCTTCGGCTTATTACTGCCCTCTACTGTTAGGTATTGGTAATGCCGAGAGTGTCGGCCCAAGCAAGGGACTTTAGACAGGAGGAGGGAAGACAAGAAGATGTAAACCAAGTCAATAATCAGAGTGAAGAACTATCTACATACATTCACTACTTATATAGGTTAAGAAGTGATATGTGGAACAGAGTGGCATAAGGAATGGAGAACAATAAGGTATGAAGAATCATGTAGAGGTATTGTCCACAATGATCAAGAAAAGAATAAGGAATGTAAATGAGAATTGAATAATGAGATATGGTCGAGAATAGAATAATAGGAGTGTGGGTGAGAATAGAATAATGGAAAATGTGCCAAACATAATACAATAGGGCTTTAACCAAATAATAAATGAACGATAAATGTTCCAAAGGGAAACAGGTAAGGAAAAGGATGGGGAATGAATGAATGTTAAAGAATAGAGGGGATGGGGTAGGGAGAGTGAACCAAATGATGTGCCAAGTATACCAAGCTGAGACTACGTACTAGAGAAGAATAACTTGTCACGGGTGTGTGGGTTTAATTGGTAAGGGTCAGTCGGTCGGTATTGCTGAGTAAACTGGAGCTTAGTATCGTGGACTTGACATCCACAGACTGCTCAGCCTGTTGTTCCCAATATCTCATGTTAATCCTTTGAATTACGTTTCGAAGGTTATCAAGTGTATAGGGTTTGTCAAAGTGGATGAGGCTGTCCTTGATACATTTCAGAAATGCCATATACACCTTGCAGAGGAGAGCATTGTGGTTGTAATCAATGAGAGCCATGAGCCTGTAAATTTCTACAAAAACCAAGTAGCCTTATGATTGTCCTACATGGTCAGCTTCTCGAGAGCTATCCTAGCATCAGCTCATTTATCTCACAAGCCAAAGTTGATCTGTAACTGTTGGATAAATAGTATCAAGTCCATGGTACCAAGCTCCAGTTCACTCAGCAATACCGACAAAATGACCCTTACTGTTTAGATCCTATACACCAGCAATAAGTTGTTCCTCACTAGTACATGGTCTCAGCTTGGTACATCCAGCACATCATCTGGTTCACTCCTCTCATCCCATCCCTACTATCCTTTACTATTCCCTCATTCCCCATCCCTTCCCTTGGCCATTTCATTTTGGGCCATTTATTATTCACTTATTATTTGGTCACAGCCCTATTGTTTGATGTTCGGCCAACTTTCCATTGATCTATTCTCACCCACTCTCCCATTATTCTATTCTTGGCCATATCTCATTATTCTATTCTCACCTACATTCCTTATTCTATTCTTGATTATTGTGGACAATACCTCCACATGATTCTTCATACTTTACTGCTCTCCATTCCTTATGCCACCTTGTTCCACATCTCACTTCTTAACCTAAATAAGTAGTGAATGTATGTAGATAGTTCCTCACTCTGAATATCAACTTGGTTTACATCTCCTTATCCCCTCTTCTCCTGTCTGAAGTCTCTTACTCGGGCTGATACTCTCAGCACCCTCCTAGGTCCTTCTTCTGTCCAAATTAGTGGCATGCATGGAACAGCAGGGTGCAACGTATGAGTATGTTAAAACCTAGCCACATTGATTGATCTGCAGGACTTGGCTGACTCCCACCTGCACTATTGGCATTATTGAGACTTATCAGTATAATCAGAGTGACACTGCTTTCTGTGCCATTTCAGTTCTTACAATCATGCCCCTATGTACTAGATTATCAGCCCACACTGAAGTCAATTGGCTCACCCCGACAGTTTATCAACAAAGGGAGCATGAGGCCTCCAGCCCTCTACCCCTTCTCAAAGCAATTAAACTACAGCATCTCACCTCTCCCTTTGAGCAAGAATCATGCATCAAAGAGGTAGTCAACAATGACATTGAATACGTAGATAACAATAATGGTGATTAGGAACCTAACCTGGAAGAGGATGAACTCGGCTTGGTATAGTATGATGCAGATGCTGAAACCAAAGAACAGCCTCAACAACATTGGCAGGCAAACACACCAGAACCTCCTCACACTGGGGTAGCCGCACCTCCTCAGCCCACAGTTTTACCCTGTCAGCCTGTGGCCACACCTCCACAACCCACAGCTACACCCCCTCACCCCATGGCTGTACTGTCACAAGTCAGGCAAGCTCCCCAAGCCAGGCCACCTCCTAGGGCCAGGGCCCCCATCAACCCAGCCAACAATAACAACCTTCTAAATGCCATCCTCAAACTCAGCAGGACCACCCAAAATCATCGACAGCACAGTCAACCTGCCAGAATTTGTAAGCTAGAACCCTTTGATGGGACCAATCCAGAAAATCTAAAAGGTTTTATTTTTTTCCTAGAATGAATTTCTGCACCTGGTCTAACTTGTTCCCTAATGATAGGCAAAAAGTCAACTACATGGTTTCCTACCTGAAAGGAATGGCTCTGGACAAGCAATTTAGAGCTTTTTATTAATGAGTTACAGATAAATTTTGGCTCATGGGACTAATGAGCTGATGCCAAAATGGCTCTCAAAAAGCTAACCATGCAGGACAATTACAAGGCTACTAGGTCTTTTTAGAATTTTACAGGCTTGTGGCTCTTGTCGACTACAACAACAATTCCCTCCTCCACAAAGCGTACATGGCACTGCCAAAATGCATCAAAGACAGCCTCATCTACTACAACAAACCCCATACACTCGATGACCTTTGAAACCACATTCAAAGGATCGACATGAGATATTGGGAACAAAAAGCTAAGCAGTCTGTAGAGGGCAATAATGAGCCAAAGAAAGATATGAAATTGGACAAGTCTGGCAACCAATCCACCTTGGACAACTGCCGGCAAGGTAACAGCAATGATAACAGCAGCAACAAGGACATGTCTAAGAGCAAGGAAAGTAAAACTCCTCCAAATCCACCTGAGTACACTAAGACCCTTGGCAAGGATGGCATGCTCCTCCCAACCGAACAACAAAGCTGTATGCACAATATGTTAGATTGTCTAATCCCACATACTATTCATACCTCTATTAATGTCTTATAAAATAAGACATTATACATACAGAGCTCTATGGAGTTGTATTGGCAATCTGATAACTTACTAGGGCTCTGAAATGTCAGGACTCGGTACAACCGAGGGTACTGTCAGAACCGGCCAAGTCCTGCAGGCCAGTCAGGATGGCTTGGCTTCAATGTACTCGTGCATTGCGCCCTGCCTCCTGTGCATGCCACTAACTTGTAACGAGAACAGATACTCAGGCAAATGCCGAGGATGTCGGCCTGAGTAAGGACTTCTGAACAGAAGGAGGAGAGTAGGGAGGCGTAAGCCTAGTTGATACTCAGACTGGGGAACTATGTACACGTATCAACTACTTATATAGGCTAGGAGGCAGAATGTGGAATAAGGGTGGCATAAGACATGGAAAAAAGAATAAGGTATGAAGACCATGTGGAGGTATAGTCCACAACGATTAGAATAGAATAATGAGAGGGTAAGACAATGAAATGTAAGTGGTGAGATTGTGGGAAAGAAATAGAACAATAAGGAATGGCCGAGAATAAAACAATAGGGCCATCAGTGAGTGGTAGGGAATAGTAAATGTCCCGTGGGTAAACGAGTGAGGGGGAAAGGAAGGGAGTGTGGGGATGACAAAGAATAGGGGTTGGGGAAAAGGATAATGAACCAGGTGATAAACCAGGTGTACCAAACCGAAACCGTACGCCGTGGAATGATGTGAATGGAGGTCAGTTGGTCGGTACTGCCGAGTAAGTCAAAGCACGATGCATGGTCGTGACATGAACTCAACTTGTACAGACACACATGTCTTCACTCAAGGAGTCAACCTAAAAGGTTACCCATGTAGACTAGATGGTGTAGTGGTTAACACCATAGCTATTTTTGCTATAGCCCTGGGTTCAAACCCCAGTCTGGTCGTTCTTTTCACCTTAACACAATAACCTGTGTCTCCTCTGTGCCACCAATAATCACAAAGTCATCAAATGCCCCAAGGCAGCCAAAGCCCATGTGACTACCACTCCTGACTCCATACCCCAGGCAATTGATGCCTCAGACACCAATGCTGACAGTAACAGTGACCAAAAACTAGTCTGCCATCTGTTAGCCTCTAAGTACACCAAGAGTTACATTGACTCAGCAGATGCCAGTAGTGAGTTTTAGATCAATGCTTCTATGTCTCTTTATTCTCTTTTAATTCTTTCCATCATCTGATTAGGTGCCAAAAATTCTCAGCAACCAACCTTGCATGCTTGATCGTATCAGCATCTGTTCATAGTTACCCCTTTATTTTATTCTCTATTAGAATTCTGTGATCTAGTACTGCTAATTCGGTTATTACTGAATATATAGACATGTCTACTAGATCTTCTGCCAGGACAATCTCAGTCCATCCATCTGTCTGTTGCATCACTAGATCCGTCAGTTAGCAAAATTCAGTCATAACTTGCTCACCCACTATAATCCATTAATTAACAGGGTATTGGGCAGTATTACATTCCATCAGGCCACTAATATTTTTAGGTGTGTCCTGATGGCCTCAGTCCAGTTGGCACTTGCCACTGTTACAACAGCCTCACCCAGGAAACTGTTCCATCACTGGAAGCTCTGCTCATAGCCCTAGTCAATGCAATTGCCATTGTGTATGATTGTATACCAGAACAGCTGGCAAAGCTTTTTAGCTGGACCTCTTGGTCAGTGGCACCATTTGGCATGTTTGGCCAAGGTCTCTTCCACCTGTTCTTATCCATTTTACTTTTACCTGTCCCATATATTCACATTATATGCTCTCACTACTCTTTTTCCATTCTTCTCAGCTAGAAGCTGACACATTTTACTAGACAATGGGATGTCTACCTAAAAGGGGGGGTGGCAACTAGCTAGATACACTTCAAACTATGCAATCTCCCCTCCCAAAGACATCCCTCTCCCAAAACTTCCTTCTATTCACCCCGTTCCATTCCCATCCCAACCTTCATTCCCTCTATTTCAACCTTAATTCCCATCCATTTATCATGCTGAGACAACCAATTACCTCAGCATGTCTCACTTGTCCTTCTATCCCTTATGCCTTTATTCTATTTTCTTTTCTTATCACTCAAATATATATTCAATCATCTTTAAGGGTCTCATCTACTACCATCTCTTCATCCTTCTCCTTTTCCTGATCCTCCCCTTTATCCCCCTCAATATCATCATCTACTAGCTGATCCTCCCCTATAATCTCATCTCTATATGAACCTCCCGATTCTTCCAAATCTCCCACACCTGCTGGCACTGCCAAATCCCTGCACAGGTCCTCACCCAACAAGGCCACTATATAACCAATATACTCTACTCCCCCTGCTAAATGGAGAAGTGCCCTTGTCATCCTGGCTTGACCCTTCAGAAGGTCCTCCCAGATCTTGGCAGGATGCTGAGATCCCAATGTTTCTGACTGTGGGACTTCTACAGTCATGGCCCATCCACTTGGCCACAATGGCATCACCTGCTTGCTCAGCTACATCGTAACAGCCCATTTCAGCCTCTTCTTTGGCTATTCCTCTTCCTCATCTGATTCTTCATCTGTTTGCCTATCCTCACTCTCCTTATCCAACTCTACCTCTTCCTGACTCTCTGACTCTTTACTTTGCCTTGCCAAGGGGCTGCCAGATTGCATTTGACCTTGCATTGATTGCACCTCCTACCAGCAGCTCCTACTGATTGCCCTTTGCACCTATCTGTAAGGGCAACCCTCTTACAGCCCCGAGGTAGGTCTCGGAGGCGAGCTAAGCAGGGG
>QLPG01013925.1:0-12922 GCA_003314385.1 Gomphus sp. MG54 | reverse complement strand
ATGTATGGACTCTTCAGCAATATCTTCTAAGTAACTAATGACGTCTTGTGTCTTTCTAGTAAATTGTAAATTGTGTAAGCACGCCAAAGAGAGTACTTGGGGGACTTACTCTTTGTAGGCGCGAGACATGTCCCAAGCTCTGTACTCCATCTTCTTGCCGGGGGGTAAGAATTGATTCAGGTAGCTTACGCATTGCCCATACTCATTTAAGAGCTTAGACTCCCTTGGTTGGGGTTCACGCCACTATAGATGACAATTAGTTAACGATTTGAGTTGGGCTGATAATAAGATATTCGCCTTAATCAGGTTGAGGATCATAATTGGTGCTCCATAGCGTTTGAACAAGTTATCAAAGTGGAGGGAGGCCGCTGTATAAAAGGGATCAACCACAGTGACTGCAAAAAAAGGTGGTCGTTTGACATTCTGACACATACAAATTTGAAGAACACAAACTTTCAATAGGCGGCTTCGGGTTCATGTTAGTAGTGTCTTGGGTCCAAAATATGGGGATGCTGCCGCGATACTAGTAGCATTTCAACTTTGTATTTTCTGTTCGCGTTTTGAATAATAGCATACCTGAACATAACTAGTATAGTGTGGATTTGGACTCCTTTCACTTGCTCGTTGTTTATTATCTCCACGCGGTGGAGGGTAGTAGAAAGGGGTAGTCAAAGCCTCGAAAACTATTTGTTCGGTCTCCACCTCATTAGCGACATTACCCTGAAATTCGGGTCAGTATGAGAGATGTAATCTATTGTTTCGTGCGTACTTCCGCGTTCACACCGCGCTTCAAGTACCTGGCACCAGCGAAATGGCGAGATCGGCGCGCAATGAGTGTAACGAAAATAACGCGGCCAAGAACGGTGAGTTCTAGGGATAGGCACCAGGACATTATGGCAAAAACTAATTAAAGAAATATCCAGCGTACTGGCTTGATCGACATGCCCGTGTACGAGAGGAAGAACCCAGTGGCTTTTTGCCACTCCTTGAGAACGTTTTCCAAAAGCTTCTTCCAGCATATGATGATTCCATGCGAACCGGTCATTGAACGTCCATCCCTCAGCAGTCACAGGTATTTGGGATTGCCTTGTGAGGTTGAATTGAAGAGTGGAAGTTAAATCATATGTATAGCTATGAAGGAATATTCAAGAGATGCATTCGGAGGAAATTGAGTTGTAGAACCTGAAGTAGAAGTTTTTGCTCATATCCACTTGCTTGAATGCATTTAAGAGACTGGTACCCATCAATCGGGGAAACTCCAAGGTTGGTAAAGCTAGTATTTACCGTTGTTCTTCTCCAGGTTTCTCAATCTTCTGGTTAAAACAAACAGGTACGACGTCCGCATGTTCGACGTGATACAGGTAGTGGCCACCGATCAATGCAACCACGGAGCGCTTGGAAATCAAGACCATATACCACCCGGCCGTAAAGCGGATGAATCCTGAATAAGCTCTCAGTGGTTTTTACGGCTATTGGTTTGGTAACTAACCCGCAATTCCAAAAAATACGCGCGCTTTGCCGAGTCCACCTGCGCTCTTGTTGCCGTCTTCAAGCATCTTAAGAACATTACTCATCTGCTTCCCACTATATATTGCATCGTCTTCCATAATAACCAGCTCTTCTTGTACAGTTCGGTCTATTTTAAGCATTCGATGACGAGAATCGGAGGTATTCGAGGCGTCAATATAAAATCGAGATCTGTTCTCGTACAAAACGAACTTATTCAATGATAGGGGGCCTTTGTTTGGCTGCAGAGACCCTGGCATCATTGAGAGGGATGGTCGAGAAGAAATTGGAGCAACAGCATCACTTGCGCGTTTTCGGCTACCCTTCGAATGAAGAGAAGGCGTGGGCTCTTTGGGTATTGGTGAATGAGATGTTGCAGATGTTAACGATGTGGTAGAGCTAGCAAGGATGCCGTATGTATCGTTCAGCGTAGTGGAACTTGGCAGCCCAGGTAGAGGAGAAGTAGCTCGAGATGGCGTAGTCTCGAGCAAAGAAGACGATGGAGACATGCTATATCGTATAACGCTCAACACACAGAATATTTTTGTGACGATGATCATACGTACCAAACGAAGTGAAGAACACCCGCTTATATAAGTCATGCTCCTTCCAGTACGACGATGAGCGAACCTGAGACGCATCGCCTTGAACTAGATGAGGTGAGCTCACTGGAGTACATTGCTCTTGCCTATATCAGCTCTATTTTCAGGCAAAGGTCTCTGGTGAGAACGGGGAGATTTACTTATTTCAATGGCTTTGTTCAATAGAGAAAACTATTGAACGCGTTCCATTGGTAGAAACTCTCATGCAATTCTATAAACTCTTTAGCTAAACCAGAATATTTCAGGACACTCTCAAAAGTGCACAATCCAATTTAGAGGCCACGCTACTCAATATTGCAAAGGGTGCCGATCCTTACCCAATGCCTGGACGCCCTACCCGCCACCTTGTTGCGCGGTGTTTTGTAGCAATATACAGCCGGGCAGACAGCCGTACATTGTTCGATACATTGCAAGCATTGATCAAGGTAGCGGGTGAAACGAAACCGCTGGACAGAGATGCGCGAGTGTGAGTCAGATGGCATCTTGAGATCTTTTGTTATGCTCATATCCATCAGTGCCGCTTTCTCGTGTTTAGGTGATCTTATGGCCGTCTATGGATCGCATGTGGGTATAGTACAATTCTGTTAGTGAACATGGACATGTCTGATTATAGATTTAATCAGGTCATGTCTCTTATGGCAGAGATTGCTTTGGTATCTCTTAAATGTCTCAAGAACAGTTCCCATGTAAGAGCCGATTAGCAACTGTTACCGGTTCCATTCTCAGTGCTGTCTTAGTCAGTGCTGCTACGATTTCATGCATTAACGGCACTTCAAAAATCACTTTCCACTGCCGCACGTGCTCTCACCGATTCGCTATCGAAGGATATTGTCAAACAAATGAAGTCTGCATTATCTGATAAAGCGTTATCCATTCAAAGAGCTGCAGCTGATGTTAGTCTTGCTCAATTGGATCTGACCTGGTGCCCAAGTAACGAAGAATATTGCAGGTCCTCGTCATCATGTACCCTGCCAATGATGGGAATAGGACGGTAGCAGATGTTGAATCTATTATTACTTTGTGTACGAAGAGTTTGGAAGGTGCGGATCAACTCACACAGCATTCCCTCGCACGATTGGCAGGCCACATTCTTGCTTCGACCCAGGTGCAGAAAGCTCCTCCTCCCCCAGAGACATCCAAGAAAAATGGAAACAAGAAAGAACAAGGTGGGGAGGAAACGGACGATTCACCGATCCCACAACCGTCGACTGGGCCGCCACCCACAATTCTAAGTCCTGAAAGCATGTTACTTCAACTCTCGTCACAATTCAACAAGGTGACCTCTACCCGCAAAATGCGCATTGGCATTATCGAATTTTACGCTACCCTGTTTACAACTCTGGGATCAGCGTTTATGGAAGCGAACTATCCCCTCATCGTCCGACATTTGATGTTTGAGATTGTACAGACACCACGGTCTACGTTGACACGATATGACCAGCTATTAGTCCGGAAGTTGATCGAAGTCCTATTAAGGGACGTAATTGGAACTCGCTTGCTCAGTGAACAAGGGCAGATCGGGGCTATCCAGGAGCTTTCTAATTCATACCTCAAGAAGTGGCCTGCATTGATGCCTGGTCATATCGCCCCAAAGTCACTCACACTTGTTGTGGTCCTGAAAGAAGTAGCTGGACTGCTTCAACAGTTGGGCAATGCGCCCCCACCTGTCCAAGTATGTGCTCAGATTAGCTAATGTTATGTCTCAGACCATCTCATCAGGCTACAGGACGCACTTTCAGGTCCATTGGTAGATCTTCTTGCCCACCCTAATCACTCGACACGGATCAGTGCGGCATGGACTCTGCGATGCTTTTGTCGTTCGACACCCTTGCGATTACCTCGGATCGTGCTGACTGTCATGGAGTTGCTACAAAAAGACATATCTGCCCTATCCACCCCAGTGGCACCTTCTGATATCGACCGACGGTCTCTAGGGCATGCTTACGGACTCTCTGCGCTTTTCACCGTCATCCCTGAGCGTCCGTTGTATGTCTCGTATGACATTAATGCTAAGGTACTTGACATGGCTATTCAGCTTCTCAAACGCGCCGGCGACCATGATGTCAAAATTGCTAGTGTGGAGGTCGAAGTTGCTTGGACCTGTATTGCATCTATCATGACACTTGGTCCAAACTTTGTACGATCCCATCTCCCGCAGTTACTGGTTCTTTGGCGAAATGCTTTGCCCAAGCCCACGAGTAAGGACACGACCACAAACGTTGGGCGTAGCCCTGAAGAGTGGATGTTCCTTCTGCATGTGCGGGAGTGTGCTCTTGGCGCAATCCTATCTTTCCTACATCATAATTCTCCCATGCTAATCACTCTGGATGTTGCGCGTCGAATTGCTTCACTTCTGAGCAATGCACTTCTATTTGCCAACGCATTTGTTGCACAGAAAATCGACGAGCAGCAGGATAGCGTGATCCCCCCTGGAATCAGAGATATGGATCTCTTTACCCGGGAGGCATTGCTTCGTCGCCGTGTCTATCAGTGCTTTGGGGCACTAGGGTTTTCCACCTTAACAGAATCCACACAAAGTACATTGTTGCAGTCGGCGGTGACCCAGTTTGCGAGTTCTGATGGCTACGCGGGCTCTTCTGTTCAGGCTGCAATTGCAACTTCTTCTGGTAACTTCACATCCATCTGGCAATCAGCCGATGGATATGGCTATGGTGTCACGAGCATTGATGTTGCCACACGGTCGCTGAGTCCTGAGGAGGAATCTCATGTCCAGACTGAGAAACGCAATAAACCGAACCGCGATACTATCGAAATGTCCATTGATCTTTTGGTAACAGTTGTTATAGTGGAAATCATAAACTATCCTAATGGCATTATTTTAGATTAACAAACCCGTGATTGGGTCATGTGAGCATGACCCTCTTGTCGTTTGCCAATCGAGAGCTACGGGAATTGCTCATATGTGGCCAGAACCGCCACCGCCAATGACGGCGGTGACCGACGCTGCTATCGAATTGTTCGCATCTTTACTTCCAATTCAAGACAATCAATCCTCAGCGCGAGTCATCTCTCAATTGATAGACTCTGTGCGGTCCCCCAAACTTGAGAGGAATACGGGCAGGAAAGCAGCGGTATTCGTAAATGCAACAATCGCATTGTTGCTTGCCTTACGTTTCGCTACGACATCACACTTCCGACATGCCAGAGATACCCTCGGCAATAGCCAAGTGACCACTGGTCTTGCAGACTTTTTGAAGGTAGGGCACAAAAATAACCATACTCCCATTCACTAACCCTTGCATAGGGTGCAATCCTAGACGGTGACATTGTTCTGCGCGCTGCTGGTAGCGAAGCTCTTGGTCGGTTAGCTAGCCTGGCTGGGACCCCATTTTTGACCAGCCAAATGAAAACCTTGGTTGACCAAGTGGTTAGCAATCGTGATCCAAACGGAAGGGCTGGATGCGCCTTGGCTTTTGGTGCAATATATGGTCATGTTGGTGGCATGGCCGCCGGTCCTTTGCTCAAGACCACTGTGAGCGTCCTCATGTCTCTTGGCAATGATCCACATCCTGTGGTCCACTTTTGGGCTCTCAGTGCACTCAGTCAAGTCATCAATGCTGCCAGCCTTGCCTATTCCCCATTCATTTCCAGCACTCTCGGCATGCTTTTCAAGTTGTACACGCTTGAATCCCATGAAATCGAGGGAGGTACTTTGACAAACAGCAACATCAGTGGGGACCTCCCTACATATCAGGTGGTCTGTCAAATAATTGATGCAGTCATTGGGGTCCTTGGCCCTGAGCTACAAAACTCTGCAGCAACCCGCACATTGATTCTTGACTTGGTCGAAGAATTTGAACGTGAGCTTGAAGAAGGCATTTGCGTTGAGGCTATCAAGTGCATCCAGCATTTTTTGATATTTACGCCAGAGCAAGTCGAAATACGCGATCTCGTCCGGAGGTTACGTTCATATCTCTCTTCCTCGCGACGACCATTAAAGATGGCGTCCATCAACGCACTCTATCAGATGGTTCAGAGAGATGCACTTACCATGTCTAAAATAGGAGGTGATAGGTTGGTGGAGGATTTGTTTGGAATGTTGGACGATGCTTCAGCATCCGAAGGCGTCCGAGGTATTATTTCTAGTTGGTTACGCCAGACGGTTATTCACAATCCCTCGGCGTGGATTGATTTGTGTCAAAGGATTATGTCTCGCACAACGGCCTCTCAACAAGCTACAAACACGGCAACCAACACAGGCTCTGCCATGCAGGATGACGAGGCCGAGTCTTTTGCGGGAACGGGCGATCAAATTTCACAAGTCAGGAATTTAACTTCGCGCTGGCAAACACAACTATTTGCACTGCAATGCCTACATGACATTTGCATCGTTGTCGGACGTTCGAACAGGCGTGAGCATCGAGACATACCCTTTGCCAGGTTACAAGGACTTCAAGAGTCAAACCTGTTGGTCTCTCGTGTGCCGGATCTTATCAAGATGGCTTTCACTGCGTCAGCCGCCTACGTGACCGAAATTCGCATTGAGGGCTTAACAGTTCTCAGGGATGTTATAGAGGTGCGTTCGAGTTTCACATCGGAAACGTTGTATGAAATATCACTTTTACCTCAGACATTTGCAAAGTCACCCGACCCAGAGTATGAAGATGCGTTGCTATTGGAGCAACACCAGGCTCCCATAACTGCTGCATTAACACCAGCTTTCTCATCTGATTCAACTCCAGAAATCCTTGCTTCAGCCGTTGAAGTTTGTGCTGTCTTCGTGGGTTGCGGGGTTGTCCGAGATGTTTCGAAAATGGGAAGAATCCTGAAACTGTTGACGTCAGCACTGGAACAATCCAAAGGTGGGTCAAATGATATCTGGTGAGGATCAGGTCTCTCAAGTTTGATGGCAGCCTCTGGGATGTTATCCATCGGTGACGTGGGAGAGCTTAGTCCCAACGCATCTGTCATGCTTCGTATTTCTACACTTTCTGCATGGGCAGAGTTAGAAACGGCCACAGTCCATCAACCATACCTCCAACATGTTGTCAAGCCACATCGTGCCACCCTTGCCTCTCTATGGATTGCATCTCTCCGTGATTACGCCAGCATTCGGGCAGACTCCGAAGCTGTCCAAGAAAGCCCCCCTTCTGGATTGGATTCTTCTTATTTCGGTCTGGGGCGCGAAACTCTATTACCGGTATTATCACTTCCTGAGCTCTGAGTCTCATTTGTCTAACCTCCAAATGTTAGTATTATGACCATTCCTGGTTTAAGATACTCAAGGCTGTAGCGACTGCTATGCAGTCTAATGACCCTTATATTCTTGCTGCTATGGATGGTAAAGAATCTACATCTCCATCCAACTCACCTCCCCAGACTCGAAAAGAGCCCACATCATTCTTCTTTGTTGTGTTTGGTCTTGTATATGATGCACTGGCAACATCTTCCACAGACTCTACATCAACTGGTACCACCCGTGAGACGATTATCACTGCGCTTGAGACACTCAAGAGTTTGGTACGCCCTGAATATTCTGGCAAAGCAATTTTGGATCCCGTGATATTCGAGGAGTTCAGCGGTCTGTGTTATCGTATGGCCTTGACTGAGTCAGCTGCTGTCCAAATCCATCTAGTAGAGGCACTCGCTGTTTTCACTAGTGCCCAGTCGTCTAATTTCACACCAAGGTCTGTCCGTTTACTGCATATATTTCTTATCTACTCATGCCCTAAACATATTTCAGCGAGGATTCAGACAAGAAAGTATTCTCGCTCGATTCACCGTTGACGCATTGTCTCCGAATATGTGCATATGTGCTTCGACAAGCATTGCCCAGTGCCAGGACACCAATAACACGTCAGTGCTTCCTCTAGCTCAAGTATATTTATCTGACAGTGTTCCAGTGAGGGAAGGTAACATGCCAGCCGATCGCATCCGACTCTTGATCGCAGGTTTCAACGCATTCTCAATCATCGGTTCAGCGTTCGGTCCTGGTCTGCAAGAAGAAGTCCGCGCTGTTTCAGTTTCCCTGTACGCTGGTAAGCACTGATTGGCTCTTGCGGTCGCTTTGCTGATTGTAATCAAGAACTGCTCAAGGATGAACATAGCGAGATCGACGTGGCTGGTCCAACTTTACCTGCTTTGAAGGCTATGCTTCAACCACCGTCAAACGCCGACTTATGTCGAAGTGATTCGAAGTACGGACGACTTATTCACGGACTAACTTCGGCCTGTTTACTGCATGTTGACGAAATGAGGTATGGTTTGCTTATCAGTCCTGCCGGGAGATTGCCGAAAAAAATATTTTTAGTGGTCGTGTCGGACCAGCATCTACTAACAAAGTGAAGAACAACCTGTTGGCAGCCGTGTTGATCTTGACCGTAGTACCTCCCTCGCTGGCAATAAGTGAAGCCGTTGTTGAGCATTGCTGCTTTCTCATTTCCCAGAAATTGTTGGAACCGCTAGAGGTGCCATTTTTTGCTTTACCAGGCTTTCTTCCTCCGCTCACGTAGATGTCTCTCAGATATCGGTGACGGCAGCTCATTGCGCGAAAACCCTTTTCACCGGGTCCGCCTCGGGTAACCAATTGTTGCAACATTCCATCAAGTTGTTGGTGCCCGGCATGATCACTTATATTGCAAGCATAGCGGCTTTAGTGGACGAGCCTGAAGAACAGAAAGGACACGGACCAGCCTTGGAAGAAATACTCAAAGCTTTCTCGACATTCTTTTTATCTGTAGCGGAAGAATCGCGTAAGTCCTAGTGAATCGAGGAACGTCCAAAGAATAACATAATGCCATTCCCCAGGTCCAATCCTTCTTGGGATTTTCCTTCCAACCCTTGTGCTGCTTCTTGATCCAACCAAGTCACCATCCTCCCCCATTCACATGCAGGCCGTGACGCATATTCTTGGGTTTGCCACAGGGTCGCCAGCTGCATTTAAAGAAGCCACAGGGAAATTGGCACAGGGTTTACGTGACACCCTTGAGGCTTCCATCCGGCAAGCAGTGAGTGGCGGTAAAACAGTCACACAAGCAGCCGTCTCAAAACCTCAGATTTCGCTGAGGTCATTTTGACTGCTGGGGAGGATGTCTGATAATTTATTGCTCTGTTTCTGCCCCATTAATTTGTGTCTTGTTTATACTCTAGCGTCCACGGCCTAATAGTAGTGGGGCTCACGTGACGACAGGTGTATTATAAGACAGTAAATTGACCTGCTAGAGCTACAATACAGAACAAATACTATGTGGACCGACAAATCTAAGGGAAAGACAATATGAAAGCCTGTTGTATTCTGTTAGTGTAATGTTTCTAGTCATATGATTTCAACTCGCCTTCATTTCCTCTTCCCAGCTGCATTTTGAGAGATTGGTACTTCCTCCACATTGACGGGCCAAATCCTGACCCATACTTCGGCAAACTGACTTCAACTGCATTATGACGATATTGCTGGAATCCACCTTTTTCTTTCCAGTGCCTTCCTTCAATGCTTTCCTTGAGTCTCGCGCAACCCTATGAGATTGGAAAGTTGAGCCAGGGTGACTTGATTGCAAGGAACGACGAGATCGCGATCGCGACGTCGTACGAGACTCGCGCAACACTGCAGCCTCAAAGGCTTGATAGGCTTTGCTGGAGGGGTCACAAAGACCCTCCAGGTTGGAGGTAGTAGTGTTGAAGGCGATTGTTCGCAAAATGGAATAGAAATGAACCTTTGTCAAGGAAAAGAATCAGAAATCATCCATATATTTATTTGAATGGCATCCGATACATACGAGGGAGCCAGGGGTCCCGCATACACTACAGAGAGGTCAACAATGACGATATGGAAATCATGCGACGTACACAGGGCAGTCTGGGTTGGGGCATCCTGCGGGGTCAACACCGTTCACTTGGCATTCTACAGGAGACAGTGTCAATATTCTGGCATGTGATTTTGGATATGAATACTCACTGCCATGGAAGTAGCTGGGGAAAATTGCCTTTTCCATAGCATCATAAGCATTGCTTTCATATGAATTCAGAAGCGGCTGCATCAATTTGGACACTGCCACGGGTGAATGTTGTGAATGAAGTATGATTTTGGAAATTTTGGTGGCCTATCAGCAGGAATGTGTGTGTATTAGCATGGCAACCGTTCCTAAAATGAAGATATTCTAACGGCCTCGGTAAAGACGGTGTGGATAGGAGTAGTGTAATTTCCAACAAATGCCTGAACAGTGCCTGGTGAGGGCTAAATCCTGACCTTTGAAAGACACGTACATACACGAGTGATACCCTCGATACATTGACCTTCACACGCATATGCCGGCAAGACTAAAATAGAGAGCCCGAAAAGGAGGGAATACATCATATCTAATGATGAGAAGGGGACAAATAATACAGGATTAGAATCAGGAAGTCAAG
Source organism: Gomphus sp. MG54 (assembly GCA_003314385.1). NCBI lineage: Eukaryota > Fungi > Basidiomycota > Agaricomycetes > Gomphales > Gomphaceae > Gomphus > Gomphus sp. MG54. The sequence continues at coordinate 2,450 of QLPG01013925.1, read as the reverse complement.
TAGTCGTGATAGTCGTGGAGTGGAAAAGTTGACAAGAAACACACGTGATACACGCGCCGTGGAGTCAAACTTCGAAGCCAAATACGCGGAGGCAACAGTGACAATCTGAGCATAATAAATTTTTCTGGAAACCCTTTGAAAATTCTTTCTATTACGCAAGTAGCTATACATACCAGAGGTCATGAAGAGAGACCACGAGCTGATAGTGAGTCACAGAGCGGTACAGACACCACTCTTGATCGTCCCCACAATGTCCAAGAAAATCATTTGACAAAAACATGAGGAACAGACATTGACCAGGCTTCTGAGGCACAGCTCGAATTTAGGCACATTTGTGCACGTCGATTGGATATCTGGATCAGGAGTTATTTTGACTCTCGGTGGGATGCTATACCTTCTTTCCGCGGCATATCGGGCGCATATATTGAGATAACACCGTGTTGAGAAGCACATTGGAAGAAGAGATCCAGAGGAGACTTGTTAATAAAGTGACAGCCTGCGCGGGGCCAAGACATTCAAAACCACCAGAAGTCGTTCACACAGATCTTCGATATGACCAAGGCCAGCCATGTCTGTCATGATGTCCATGGATCGTGAGAAGCGTGATGTGTCATAAAACAGCAGCTCCATAAGTCTGGAAACAAGAACCGTGAATCCAATAAGGTGATAGAGTCATCAAGCCAAGAACCTGGGAGTATGTAGTGCAATCGTGTGAGTACCACATCGACCACGGCTAACGTTGCAGGAAGTTAGTTGATAACAGCTCACATGTAATATCTTTGGCGTATAGCAACGAAATCTAGTAGACCAATGCATACATACTTGTTCCTACCTAGTGAACAGCCGAAGAAACCTTACGGGAGATTTCTGCACCTCATGGGGGACTCCTGACCTCCGTAGCCGACTATTTCCGGACTCGCAGCACGTCCTGTGATGAATCCTGAAGTGTTTACCCTATTTTCGACAAACCTAGTCGCAGAAAAGCCTCCGGGGTCGAAAATGGACGATGGCCGGGCACGCAGCTAGATATCCTGGTGTTTATCAGTGACAATGTGCCTCGTTAACCTCTCTTGATAAGGTGTTGATGAGAAATATGTCCCAAAAAGAAGAACGAAGGTACCCTAGGACCTCCGGGATAAAATTAGGAAGCGAACGATACGGTACGGAATGTAACGCGGTCCGGGCTGTTCAATCAACGTACGTGCCTAGTAAGGCGTGTAGACTTGGTCCAGAAAACGAACTCGTTACGTGGATGGGCACTAATTAAACATGAGCCCATGAGATGGTCGATCACTGCTTGTGATTTTGAATCAAGGGGACGCAGCACAACAAATCATAACCAACCGAGACTCCACTTAGAGAACAGTATGAAAAGGCAACTTTAGTTGTGTGCTTACAGTAATGAAGGAAAATGACTTACACAATAATATACGTTTCCGTCGGGTGAATCTAAGGGAACAGCTAACCTCCGGGGCTGGGAATAAAGCGATAGACTAGTTTAGGTCCGACCTTATCCTTTACTAGCGTTCGGCAACTGCGCTCTTTAGAGATGTGCTGCACAGCCAGCGCACCATGTAGTATCGCCGGCAGTCTCCGACCTGCTGGCGCGACTAGGAGCATCTTTCGTTCCCGTTCACTCCATGAAACTTCTTACCTCTCTGTGCTGACCATTTGCAGATATATTCACCTTTTTTGACCTCCCGTTTCCCTCCCCCGCTTCCGCCCCCTTTGTTATCCACCGTTGCCGCTCGCTCCTACATTTCAAGCCACGCTGAGACTACCCAACGATCTCAGAATTATTCACGACAAAGATGTGCGTTGCTGATTGGTAAGTCTACAACAGCAGTCTACCATCGTATGTGAGACGTTGACATTTCATTTGAACTCTAGCAAGGTTGGTGGTTGTACTAGATAAACTTTGCCTGCCCAGTAACAGAAATCAGGGAGACTTTTATCGTGGATGTGGCCACTATAAACGCCTTTATTACACGGGCAAAGTTGTCGATTGTAATCAACCCACCTGTTTGAAGAGCGCCGCTCATATGCACAAGACAGCAAAGGGTTGCTACTGCACGAAGGTATATCTATATTATCTTTTTTTTGTCTCACCAAAGAATTCACAATCGCTGGGATCAGCTCTACGTCGATAATCGCCTTGTGGTGAACTACTTGCGGACCAAATGTGACGATTGCATGGATCGAGCTGAAGTTGAAGAGGCTAATCGCGGCCGTCAATTATTCTGACAAGTAGCCAGAATATATACCACCAATTCCTTCAAAGGTGCTGAGTTTTCTTGATCTCATTAGGGAAATAATCCATGCCGCTGTATTCTTGTCATTGTTTTCGATTGTCGCTCACCATTTTGTTGTTGTCGCCTGCTATGACAATGAGTCTCGTTAATCTAATTTCTTGTCAACCATATAATGGAACCGTAACTATGAGCTGCGTA
>QLPG01013921.1:0-10469 GCA_003314385.1 Gomphus sp. MG54 | reverse complement strand
ATACCTTTCTTTTTTTGAAACCCTCTTATTGGTGAAATGTGCTCAATCTCAAGTCTGAGACTGTATATCAACAATCCATGCGATTGAGGTTGATTTGGCATGGCCCTCCTTTACCCGAGTGGGTCTTCTTCCTCAGCTCAGATTTAACTCTGGTAATCTTCCGGATATTCCTAACAACATTCATTCGACAATTTCCATTTTCCAAGCTTTTATCCACCATATAATATTCTTAAGTGATGACCTGCATCGCTCTTATAGGCAGAGCTGAGGTCATGTGTGGGTGCCCATGGCTGCCACAGCCCTCCAAGCATTAGACCTCCATGTCGGCAATATTGGTCTCTGTGGTTTTGCCATGACGGAACGCCTATAGATCTTTGGTGTAGTTGTTATAATCCTACTCCCATCACAGCCCAACACTTCTAACACTTCCGACACTTCTAGCACCATTTCATACACGAACACTCATCATATTCTGCTCTCTAATATTGGGGAGCATTGGGCCAGTTTTTCTCGTCGTCTTTCTGCACATTCGTACACGTATGGGGCGGAAACCTGTTGGGAGAGCCTGCACCAGCTACCCAGGTTCGTGCATTGTGACGTTTGAAATCCTGCTGTAGCTGCGTTTCGCACAACATCTATCCACCCGCATGTTTATTTTCCTCTTTTATATATCTACTTTCTGTGACTAGAACATTAACCACGATTGTTATATAGTACCCAACAGGCCACGCAGACTATTACAGGTATATCAAGATCCTAAAGTTATTAGGTGCAAAAATAATGACATTAAGGCAAATTTATATATATATAAAGGAGCGAGATCCTCGATTTTAGATTTTTACCAAAGTCTGTCATTTTTGTAATCCAATCCCTAAATAAAATGCCATCTGTTTTTCTTGTACAAATTACCCTTACCAGTCTTAGTAGATCTTTGAAATGTATTGTACATTGCTGTAGAGGATGGAATAACAAAGATAATGAAATTTATACGTCCTAGTTTACGCTTTGTGAAACCATCGTACATGCTCTTGAATGCAACGTGACCACTCGTGCAGTCTCTCTGAGTTTCAACATTGATCACTAAAAGTAATCACCATACCGGGGACGACTATAGTCGTCTGCATGCAATTTACGATCGTTGCCGACCCTGCTACTTGATCTCCTAGTTGTCAAGAAGATACATCAACCTATCATTCACGCATCCAATGTACTGTCTACAGCGTGTATCATGAGTCTATCTTTCTCAGAGTCCGATGCTGGACATGGCAGTGGTGATAATTGTTAAATTGAGAAATATACAAAGTCATAGGGAAACTTTCATAATATTTGGGGATGCAGAGGACAAGTTATATATTATTCTATGCTGTCCATGTGAGAAGGTTTGCGTCCGTTCTAGGCCTTTCTGGTCATATCTATAACGGTCGCGAGCTTGTTATGGCAGGGTGTAGGAAGATAATATGAGACAATAACATCAGGAAACCCTAAATTTCCTTAAAAACGACTTTAAGGAGCCAACCTTCCTTAATCAGCCTTAAAAATTGCCTTAAAGAGAGATGTGATATAAGGCAATTTTAAGGCTGATTAAGGAAGGTTGGTCCTTAAATTGCCAGGTCTTTCTGATACCGCACGCACTTTAACATCATTTAAGACCATCTTCATCTCCAATAAAAACTCATCAAAAACCCAAACTTCTTCTTGTTTTTCCCGGTTGAATGCCAGTTCAATCTCCCTCATACCACAATACCATAACATGATAGTCTTCATTTTGAGTTTTTCTGGAAGGGTGTTTGCATTTTCAATCCAGGTTTTGACAATTGTATCTTTGTAGAGTGTTGGGTTAGCTCTTTGATAGCTATAGAAATATATTAACCAAATAGTTATCTAATTATAAAATAACTCAACTTGTTAACTCATAAGCAAACTTGAGAAGAACAATACCTCATCTCAAATTACCACTTTCATCTAATCCAGTAAGAGAAGTAATCCATTCAAAAACATCACAGGTTGGGCCAGATAGTTGGAGGGAAGGAGGGAAGGAGTGCTGTGTATGAAGTTTAACCATTAAATAATTGAGTCTTGGTGACTTGTGTTAAGATTAGGGTATGTAACACTTATGTTAAGTACAATTACCAAGCATCAGTTCACTCGGTCATACTGACCAAACACTAAACATCTAATTCCATGCACAGGTGACCAAGTCATTTACAAGTCACTTAGTACATCGGTCTCGGCTTGGTACATTCACTATTCACGTTTTCCTTTATTCATCATCCTTTATTTCCCACCCCACTTATTCTTCTCTGCCCTGCTCCATTTTACCTTGGGACATTTCTATTGTTTTAATTGAATCACAACCCTATTGTTTTATGTTCGGTCACATTCTATTGTCTTATTTTTGGTCACGTTCTTATTGTTTTATGCTTGCTCATATTCTATTGTTCTATTTTCATTTATGTCCATTGGTCTATTCTTGATCATTGTTACGATGTAGAAAAAGGATGTAATGGTAATATCAATAATCTCCCAAAGACGAGACAATGGTGAGGTTCTGAATGGGGCTTGGCTTCAATGTTATGCGTTGTGCCCACTAGACTGCATGGTCCCCAATTTCGTAAAGGCGAGACAGATAGAAATGAACAGAAGAACCTTAGTCAAAATCAAGGTTGATTATCTGACTGAAGACTGAACTACTGAGTACAATATCTTTATACTACTTTCTAATCTATTATGAGTCAAATAGATTCCTATAATAGAATGAGAAAGCTGAGGATCATGAAAAGCGAGAACAGAAATACTATGCCCCAGATAATGATCTCCTCCGTGACATTGGGGAGTGACGTGTCACTCCGATTCCCAACAGAGTTACCCTAAGGAACATAATAGCGGATTGGATAAAAGAGACTGAGCAGAATTGTGAATAAATGAAAATGGAACAGAACGTAAATGAGTGGAGTGAATTGACAGGAGCATGTGATGCCAAGACAGATTCACGAGGTGCATATAGTCTGTGGGCTGAGGGCTTATGGTTGGATAAGCAAGCGAGGGCAGATTTGGGCTGAGTGGGCTGAAATGAATAGTCAGGCATGCCGGCATATGGTTCCTGACAATCATTGTGGACAATGCTTCTACATGTGTTCCATACCTCCATACCTTATCCCTTTTTCATACCTTATGCTAACCTGCTCCACCTCCAGTTCTTAACCTATATAAGTAGTGTATGTATGTAGATAATTCTTCATTCCAATTATCAACTTTGCAACCCCCATATCCTCCTGTCTGAAGTGCTTACTCAGGCCAACACCCTCAGCACCCTTCTGAGTTAAGGATGGCACAATGCATGAGTAGGTTGAAGCCAGCCACGTCTGATCGGTCTACTGGACTTGGCTGATACCCAGTCAGCATCATGAAGTTGGTACTTTTGCATTAGTACGTGGCCAATGCAACCTCAGCACTTTTGGTGCTTGACAACTTACTTCAGTGGACATGATTAACCATCCACCATTGTCAACAGTTTTTCCATTATTATCATTCATTTCCATTGTTATCATTTTTCTCTGTTGTCATCTCCTTTTAGAGATACTCATTTTTCTTATTATCCTTTCACACATATAAGTAATCTGTTAAAATTCCAGTCACTTCAGTGCTTCACAATGAACACTGAAGTGAGTATCAAATCTTCTATAAATCTCACCATTCTGACTTACCCTTTACAATAGTATTTTGTGTTTAGATGGAAACTTCTAAATAATCAGAGTGCCTTGTGACAAACAGTGAATATTCTGCATTTAGCCCTTTAACAACTTGTCTGGGGGGAAGAATCCTTTGTAAAGTTTAAAATCAGATGTGTAGGCAGTGAACCCAGGCTCTTCTCATCTGACCTGGCTTTTAGTCCATTGAGTAGCCATCTGATCAGTACTCAGGTCGCCATATGCAAGCAAAGGTGATACATGTGTGTTTTGATCCCCTCTAGCCTATTTCCCTCCAGATTCCTTCTAGAATTGCTAGTAGATATTCTCAAAAAAGAATGTCCTTTAGGAGACCTCTTTCTCAGAGATCTGGAGGGTTGTTCAGGAGGAGCCATATGGCTCTGAGATATCTCTGTCTTTCTCCTAGTATTTCTATAATGGGTCAGTTCAATAGCCTTGCAACTGATACGAACACTTTTAATTATTTTTCGTCCTACAGCGAGATGGGGGAAATAGGAGATGCACTGGAAAAATCATATATTTTCCAAACCAAGTCCCCTGGTACAGGTGCTGTTACAACGTTTGTATCTTATTTCACTGTGATCTTCCGAGCTCGGGGTAACTTTTCCTTGCAGAAGGATACCATACATTTTCTCAAGCTTAGTGATCAACCGTATGGAAAATTCTGACGACCAGTGAGCCTCGTATATGACGATATCACAGTTGGAATGTTCAATATCGTGTAGACCTCACTATGCTATCAGGCATTGGTATGGATCGCTTCAAATTCTTCAGGAACACAGTGGAAGTGTCGAGGTTCCTTCTACCCATTTAGTTATTGAAGCAATTGGAAAAAGAATTCATATCAACCTTAGTTCAGGACATGTTTCTCCAGTTAATGTGCACAAGACATCTATGCCACATGATGACCACAAGTACTTCCCCCCTTTCCCCTGTATTTTGAATCCACGTCTTAACGATTATTCTGTATATGTATAGAATGAGGCAACATTTTTAGATTGTTGATTTAACAGCTTCCCTGTCCAATCAATATGTTGATCTCCCTCATCAGTCTAAGAGTCGAAGGCTGTCAAGAACAAGTTTCTTAAATCGTGTTAGTGTGTGATGTCAGGTGGCTTTTTGTTTCCTTGCTCCTTTCAACTATTCTTCTTCTTCCAAAACGTTAAACACTTTTTGAATTTCACGTCATTTAGTCAGGGTCATTCCTTGAGGTATATTCCTTAAATGGCTGTATCGGTTAGCCTACAACTGTGTTTCTATTTCGGAAGTATTTAGAAATTCAAAACTCCACACTGGGTAACCGAAAGCACCGTAATGTTCTTCCAACAGACCATGTAAATGGAATTGTGGTGATTGAAGTATCTGTCTTCACGGAATGAGAGCAGACAAGAGACATGAAGGGGTGACCCAATTTACATAAGCAGCGTGTCACACCTCTGACCAAATCCGGCCATCCTAGACTCAACCGCTGGGGGTGGTGAGATCTGTACATATAAAAAAATGAATTAATTACTCTTTGGTGTTATCAAAACCAGGAAACCCCTCTGTTATATTGTCTCATACTTGGAAGCAAAGATGTTGCTGGAAGCCAGCCAAGCCCACCCTTCTAAAGAGTATATTAAATATAATTAGGTGTGGGTTCTCTTCTTCAAACCGCCGCCTACATGAACATATTTAATATCTTTTGCTACATACAGGGTCTCGCCACCCTGTATTTCATCAGCATCATAGTACCATCCATCCTATCCCTCGATGCGTCTAAGCATACATCGTATTCTCCTACACCAACTTACGATACATCATACTCGATATTTGCCTCAGATAAACTGCCTACTACTGAGATCCTCCCAACGCCAACTGTTGAATTTACCTATGGCACCCCGCAACCCACCCTGGAGAGGGATAGAGCACAATCCATTCTACTTCAGTCACAACCAGTTGTTTCAGAAGTATTTTTCAAAAATAAGCACACTCCCACGATAGGCAGCGGCATTTGCTTGTTTGCATTGGGCATTTTGCTCGGGACTGCCGGCTCACGAATCTTTTCCAAAGCTAGACCATCGGACCATTCAAGGCAGCAACCCATCATAAATACGAAAGGTCTCGATGCAAAATGGGCTTCTCTCATCATACCTACGTCTGCTCTTGCAACGGTCCCAGCAACGACATCTTCGCGCGACAGTCTTAATAATGGGTCAGCTCGATGCCCTTACAACTGATACAAACACTTTTAATTATTCTTAGTGCTGCAGTGAGACGGGGGAAATAGGAGATTCACTGGAAGAATCATATATTTCCAAAACCAATTCCCCTTGTACAGGTGTTGTTACAACATTTGTGTCCTATTTCACTGTGATCTTCCGAGCTTGGGGTGACCTTCCCTTACAGACAGATACCATACATTTTCTCAAGCTTAGTGATAAACCGCATGGAAACATCTGACGACCAGTGAGTCATGTATATTAGTATATTACAGTTGGGATGTTCAATATCGTATGTAGACCTCACTATTCAATAAAGGCATCTGGTATGGATCGCTTCAAATTCTCCACAAATACGGTGGAAGGGTCAAGGTTAGTTCTATCCATTTAACTATTGAAACAATTAGAAAAAAAAATCATATCAATTCTAAGTTCAGGAAATGTTTCTTCAGTTAATGTGCACAAGACATCTATGCCACATGACGATGAGTGCGTTCCCCTTTCAGCCCACAATACCATGCTCTGATTTACTCGGCAGTACCAACCAGCCAACCCTTACCATATCATCCCTCACCAGTGTGTGGCCTCGGCTTGGTACACTTGGTTCATCATTTGGTTCATTATCTCTATCCCACCCTCCTATTCTTTATCATTCTTTTATGCTCTGTCCTTCCCCTTGCCTGTTTACCCTCAGGACACTCACTATTTGTTGTCACTCGGCAGTGGCCCTATTGTTTTATGTTCAGCCACTCTCTATTGTTCTATTCTCACTCACTCTTTTGTTCTTGGTCATACTTCATTGTTCTATTATCATCCACATTCCTTGTTCTATTCTTGATCATTGTGGACAATACCTCCACATGATTCTTCATACCTTATTGTTCTCCATTCCTTGTGCCACTCTCTTCCATATCTCACTTATTAGCCTATATAAGTAGCCAATGTATGTAGATGGTTCTTCGTTCTGGAAATCAACTAGGTTTACGCCTTCTTGTCCTCCCTTCTCCTGTCCCAAGTCCTTTACCTGGGCCGATGCTCTTGGCACTCTCCCAGGTATCCCTCTGTCCCAAATCGGTAGCACGCATGGGAAGTAGGGTGCAATGCACGAACACATTGAAGCCATGCCACTACTTCTAGCCTGCAGGACTTGGCCACTCCTTAGCATTCCCGGAGCCTGACATGGTATCTGGGAACTACTGGTGGCCACAGATATCATGGTACATGGGTCAATATGTGAAAACCTGTGACCTCTGCCTCTGGACAAAAGCCCAAAGACAGATCCCCTCAGGAGAACTGGAACCACTTCCAATCCCTAAACATTGGTGGGACATGAGTAGTGTGGACTTCATCATTGAGCTCCTTGAGGCACATAGGTATGATGCAGTCATGAATGTGGTAGAATAGGTAAGCAAAAGAGCCCACTTCCTCCTGATGAATACCACAATTACAGTGTTGGGAGTGGTACAACTCTATCTTGCACATGTGTGGAAACTACATGGATTACCAAAACAAGTAGTCTCAGACCAAGGACCACAATTCATCTCAGAGTTTACTTGGGAGCTGTACTGACTTGTAGGAATAAAGCTCACTTCTACCACCACTTATCATCTGCAAGGAGATAGGCAAACCAAGCATGTCAACCAGGAACTAGAGAAGTATCTCTGTGCATTCATCAATGAATGACAAGATGACTAGGATAACCTCCTCCTAATGGCCAAGTTCCAATACAACAACCATATATACTAGGCCACCAAATCCTATTTATGCTGGATACTGGGTGATACCTGTGCATGGGCTTTGAGCCTTACAAACCCAAATCACTCACCAATACAGTCAATGAGTTTAGGGACCAAATAGAGAAGTCATTAGAGGATGCCAAGTCAGCCCTGGCAAAGGCCAAGGATGATATGGCTTGGTACTACAACCAACAATGAATACCAGGAGTACCAAGTGGGAGACCAAGTCTTCCTAGATGCATCAGACATCCAAATGACTTGACCATCCCATAAACTAAGCCACCAATACCTCAGGCCATTCCTCTTCTAGAGGAGAGTAGGCAGACACTTGTACAGGCTCCAGCTCCCACAATCCCTGTCCTGCCTCCACCCAGTTTTTAATATGGTCAATCTCTCCCCTGTTCCCAAAAACCCAATCCAGGTAGATGGTCCAGAATGTCCCCCCACTGGAACTGGTGGAAGGAGAGGAACATTACATGATGGAAAGGGTTCTAGACAACCACCTAATATAGGGACAGTTATACTTCCTGGTAAAATAGGAAGGGTGTGGTTAGGAAGAACATGTAGGTTGCAGAGGAAGTGTCAAGTGTTGGTAATGCTAAAGATGCGGGCAGGGAGTGGCCAAGTCCTGCAGGCCAAAAGTAGTGGCTTAGCTTCAACATACTTGTGCATTGTGCCCTACTCTCCATGCATGCCACCATTTTGGAACAGAAGGGATACTTGGGAGAGTGCTGAAGGTGCCAGCCCAAGTAGAGGACTTTACAGGGAAAAGAGAAGGTAAGGGGCCTAAGCCTAGTCAATACCCAGAATGAGGAAGTATGTACATGCATGTCCTACTTTATATAGGTTAGGAAGTGACATGTGGAATAAGGAATGTAGGACAATAAGGCATGCAGAGCATGTGGGGGTATTGTCCACAATGAGCAAAAATGGAATGGAGGAATGTAAACGGGGATAGAACAATGAAAATAGAATAATAGGAATGTGGCCAAGGATAGGACAATAGGAAGTGCCTGGCTATAGAACAATGGGTTATGACTGAGGATAAAACAATGGTCAGATGTCCTGAGGTAAGATGGGTTGAGGAGTAAGGAGCAGATGGGGTAGGATTAATGGATGGTGAATAAGGCAAAGTGGATGAGAGAAAGGGACGAGGAATGTAGATGATAGATGTGCCAAGCCAAGACTGGTGTACCAAGTGGCTTGCATGTAGCTTGGACACTTGTGTGTGGATGTAGTCTGACTACTCGGTTGGCACTGCCAAATTACCAGACACTTGGTATGTGTACTTGACAGTATCCCCCCTTAGCAGCTGAACCCATGAAGCTGGTAGGTGGAGATTGAAATAGGGTTCCAGGTGCTGATGTGATGTCACAGATTGTTTGGGAGATTTCCCAGGCTTCCCATCAGCTAACCATATCAATCTTCTCCCATCAAAATCTAAGAAGTCAAAAAATGGGTGCCAAACCAATGATGAAGAGCAGCAGTTCGAGGAGAGATAGATCACCCATCAGTGTGAGTGGGAGGAGAAGGAAAAGGCAGAGCAGGCAACACAAGAGGCTACCGAGGGTCTGAAGAAGGCAGGTGAAGAGGATGCTGTGGCAGGGGCAGTAGCCCAGGACACAGCCGAGAAGGCTGCTGCTGCAAAACAGGCACCAGAAAATCAGACAGCCACAGACAAGGTGGCCAAGGTGGAAAAACAAGTTGCAGGGAAGTGGCTCAGGTGGCTGCTAGGAAAGCAGTAGATAAACAAGAGGCCACAAAGCAGGTGGTTGAAATGCAGTAGGTAGAGAGTAAAGAGGAGTCAGAGGACGATGGGGAAAAGGAGGAGGAAGATGAGGAGGTACAGGAGCTTCCGAGAAAGAGCCTGAGGCAGGCTTGTACCATCAAGCCAAGTGGGGGGACACCTGGGGTGGAAGTACTGTGGGCTGAGCTGTTGATTGAGAGGAGAATGGTAGAGCTGTTAGAGGAGCTCCTCAGGAGTCACCACTGAATAGAGAGGACACTGTTCCTCATAGCAGGGGTGGGTTTGGGAGATGCAGAAAAGCTGGGGAAGAAGGAGAGTCTGGAAGTGGGTGATGAGGGACAAAAGGAGGAAAAAGGCAAAGGCAAACAGAAGGAAAAGGATGATGATGAGGTGATGAAGGATGGTGATGAAAATGAGACTTTAAAGTAGTCTCTTAATAAATTGTTTTATTATTATTATTATTATTTGAATGAAAATGAAAGAAAAAATAAAGGGCATAAGAGCAGAAGGAACAAGTCAAATGTGCAGAGGTTTTCAGCAGATTTGGTCATGATAAGCAGAAGGAAAGAGAGAGAGATAGGTGGATTGAGAGGGATATTGGGAATGGGTGTGATCGTAAAGTTGTGAATAGTGTGTTGGGATGATGTAGGGTGTCAAGTCCACAGTACCAAGCTCCGGTTTACTTGGCAGTACCAACCAACTGACCCTTACCCATATCATCCCTCACTAGCATGTAGTCTTGGCTTGGTACATCCAGTTCATCATTTGGTTCAATTTCCCTACCCCACCTTCCTATTCTTTATTCTTCTTCTATTCCCCATCCTTCCCCTTGCCTGTTTACCCTCGGGACATTCACTACCCATTTTATCATGCAGTCACAGCCCTATTGTTTTATATTTGGCCACCCTCTATTTTTCTATTTTCCCTCACAATCCTACTCATTTATTATCGGTCATATTTCATTGTCTTATTTTCATTTATATCATATTGTTCTATTCTAGATCACTGTGGACAATACATCCACATGGTCTCCATACCTTATTCTTTTCTCCATGTCTTATGCCACCCTTATTCCACA
>QLPG01013914.1:0-12613 GCA_003314385.1 Gomphus sp. MG54 | reverse complement strand
AAAGTTTTGTCACGCTTCTCGGGTTAAATCATCAACGGTTCCAAAACAACCAGAGTGAGATCATCAATGAATACCAGCACTATGATGCATATGTCACCATGGGTCCAGACATAGGTACTCGTGTCAGATACAATCTGTTGGAAACCTAGACTCTGTAGGGCAGAGTCTAGTTTTTTGTTCCAGGCACGTGGTGATTGTTTGAGGCCATACAATGACTTAAGTAGTTTCCATACAAAGTCAGGGCCACCCTTATGAAAGCCCTCAGGTTGTTTCATGTACATGTCGGCATCGATATTGTTGTTCAGAAAGGCGCTGGAGATGTCCAGTGACTCGACCTCCAGGTCATCTATGGCCGTGATCGCCAGTATCGCTCGAAGGGCTGCAAATTTTGCAGTTGGTGCATAAGTTTTAGTATAGTCCAGCCCTGGATGCTAACTATAACCCTTTGCGACCACTTGAGCCTTGTATCGCTCGATGCATATGGCATATATGATGCATACTGCATGTACGACACGTGCGCGTAAGCGTAAGTTGCATTCGTGTCGGAGTTGACCCCCCAGGTTGGGCCTGGGTCACGGGTGCTTGCAGCTTAACCCGTGTTAAGATGTGTAAAACTATTGGGGATGGGATAGCTGGTTTGAACTGAGGGGGAGTGTTAAGATTCCAACATACTTACAGTTCAAACAGCTCCTTTTGTTACAGTCGCCAAGGCACCACAAGTGGGACAATGTATGTGGACAATAGTTAGATTTATATCTCTTTTGTTCCTTTTCTTTTGTCCCTTCATCTTTTGTTCTTTTATCCTTTTGTTCTCCCATCTATAAGTACAGACCCCTTCCCACTGAGTCACTTCAGATCTTCACGACGAAGTCTGAAGTGAGTGTCATTTCTCTATTTTTTTACTTTTTCTTAAACTTACAATGATTTCTAGTTTATTTGTGTTTAGGTAGTTATTATGCAATGAGATCTTCACGACAAAGTCTGAATTTATTTGTGTTTAGTTTTTACAACCCGCACCCACACCCAAGGACACCCGACCTGGTGACCCGTGCGGGTTGGCCTGACCCATGCATTTCCCTACATGTTCCATCTGGCCATCTCCCTGTGGATGGTAGGCTGTTGTTGCTGCAAGCTTGATACCCAGGAGTTGGTAGAGTTCATGGGTGAATTCCGAGATGAATTGAGGACCTCGGTTCAAGACCACCTGTTTCCGAAGTCCATGTAGTTTCCATACATGTGTCAGATAGAGTCGTGCAGCTCCTAATGCTGTGATGGTAGTGTTGGTGGGGAGGAAGTGTGTCCTTTTGCTTACTGAGTTAACTATGTTCATGACCGCATCATGTCCATGGGCATCTGGCAGCTCTACTATAAAGTCTATGCTAATAGTGTCCCACTGAGCTTCGGGGATGGGGAGTGGTTCCAATTCTCCTACTGAAGGCTGTCTCTGGATTTTGGTCCATATGCAGGAGTTGCAGGTTTTTACATACTGTCCTATGTATCATGACATCTGGGGCCACCAGTAATTCCTGGAGATCAGTTATAGTGTTTTCCATCTCCCCGCATGCCTAGCTATTCATATGTCATGGTGCTGGGAAACGATGCTTCTCTGAAGGTCTGGATCATTCAGGACATAGATTCTCCCTTGGAACTGGAGGAGGCCATCCTGTTCCATCCACTCAGCAGATCGTACCGATCTGGCATGCCCTCGTCGGAGTTCTATGATAGCCTTGGCTACTGGATCTTCTGGGTCCAAGGTCCGAAGTTTCACTCATATGTCTAGGAGGATATCTCTTTCTTCTCTGACTGCCATAATCCCCTCTAGAGCTCAGATCGTGAACAGCTCCGGTCAGAGGAGGATTATATTCTCATTATCCTCCGATCCCAATCCGTGATCTGCTCTCCTGGAAAGTGCATCTGCTTTGCCCATACTTTGTGTTTTGGAACCATAAGCTGCTAACCCGAGAGCTGTGACAAAACTTTAGTATGAAGAAAGTTCAATCAAGTTCTCCGATAAGACGACAGCAAGCTAATGCCTGTCCAGGTTGATGTCCAAAAAGAATTGTTTAGAGGGAGCCTTGGCAGGTGACTTGTCAATTACATGTAGGAATAATAGTTTATGTTCGTGAACTATTATTCTACCCTTGCCTAGGATTATTTCCATGGATGTCCTATAAAATCTAGATTAGTTCTTTTATGATGTTTTTACATACCTTTTATATTTTGTCCAAGAAACCTTCTACCGCGTAGAAGGGTCAAGATCTATTCTGTGAACAAACCTCTGATGATAAGTCTTAGTGGTCGGCAACCTACTTAAGAGAGTGCTGGCAGCACTAGATAGTCCGGCGGATTATAGGTGAAGATAAGATTGTTTTTACGCTACAGAACTAGTCTCTATATATACTAATTCTAATCTGATTATGTAACTCCCAAATAAGGCAAGACCTTCTAGAAATTAGTGAGAAGCTTACAGAAAGGGATGGAAGGTCCTGGAATCCCCTGGAAGTCACAGTGTCACCCTTGTAGTCACTAATGACAAAAAAAAAGAAATGTTCCCACAGCTTGTAGTTTTGTGACTGGTCATGTCACAAAATATTATTAGTGTATGAGCCATGCTTCTGGGCTGACCTTTATGTAATGGCTATTATATAAGCCCAGGAATTTGTTGTACAAGTTGATTTGAGAACTTGACCCAGGAATTTGGCACCATTTTCTGTGTATTAAGTAATAGACAACTAATTATGGTTCCTTGTGGGTCCAAATAGGAATAGATGAAAAAGATATGTTTTTGAGGGTTTTCCTTGGACTTGAGGATTTGTCATTTAAGTGTTAATTACCATAAGTAATTCACTCTTAAATGGCCAGCCAAAATTTTATTATATTTTTTTGCTAGTCATTTTAGGACTGATTTTATGGGTGACTTTCTTTAGAGGAGAGGTTTGGATCTTGTATGCTGATCCAGTTAAGAGGTCTTGTAGAAATATATTGGAGAATTCCTGGATCCCCAACACTTTGTCCCAGTCGGTGATGGAGTGTGAAGTCGAAGCGAGATAGAAAGAGGGACCATCGGGCTTGCCTTCGGTTTAACTTCTTAAAGGTTCTGAAATACTCCAGATTCTTATGGTCTGTCCAGATCTTGAACTGGAGTTGTGTCCCCTCTGGGAAGTGTCGCCATTCCTCCAGAGCTCAGATAATAGCCAGCATTTCTTTGTTATGGATTTCATAGTTGCTTTCTACTGGGCTTAGGCTTTTGGAGAAGAAGAAGGCAATTGGATACCACAACCCGTCTTCTGGCAATTGTTGTGAGATAGTAGCCCCTGTGGCAAAGTCCAAGGCATCCGCTTCTACTCTGTATGTCTAAGAATCATCCGGGAATGTCAGTATTAGGGCTGAGGTGATAAGCTCCTTAATTTTTTGGAGCGCCATCTCTTCTTTCTCTTCCCATTTCCATGGTTCCCCTTTTTTTGTGAGGTCAAAGAGTGGTCGAGCATGAAGGGAGAAGTCCTTGATGAAGCGCTAATAAAAATTTGAAAATCCAAGGAATGACTGGACCTCCTTTCAGTTCTTCAGAGTTGGCCACTCTGTTACTCCTCGGACTTTTACAGGGTCCATTTCTACCTTTCCTTCTGATATAATGAGTCCCAGATACTCAATTCATGTTCTCTCAAACTTGCATTTTTCCTTTCGAAGATAAAGTTTCTGTTCTTGGAGTCTTTCTAACACCTGGCATGTGATCCTTTGGTGCTTGGCCAAGGTCCAATAATAGATGAGGATATTGTCAATGTATATGCAGATGAGTCCTGCTAGGATGAGGTCCTGGAAAATTTCATTCATCATCATTTGGAAAGTGGCTGGACTGTTTGTGAGCCTGAAGAACATCACCAGTGGCTCAAACAGTCCTTGGTTTGTCCGAAAGGCAGCCTTCCACTCGTCCCCCTCCTTGATTTGGACATTGTTGTATCCCCATCTGACATCCAGTTTTGTGAAATATTTAGCCCCCTTGAGCTGGTTCACCAGTTTTGGAATGAGGGGTAGCAGGTATCTGTTTTTCACTGTCATTGTGTTTAACTTTCAGTAGTCCTGGATGAGATGGAGGGATCCCTCTTTCTTTTTGATGAAGAAGACTGGGGATGCCATCGGAGATTTTGAAGGTCAGATGCGTCCAGTCCAAAGGTTCTCTTGGATGAAGGCATCTAGCTCGGTTTGTTCTAGGAGGGACATGGGATACACTTTGCAGTTAACTGGACTGGCCCCCAGCTCCAGTTCAATGGCATGATCCCAAATCTTTCTCTCTGGGAGCTTGTCAAAGGATTCCTTGGCAAAGACACTCTCAAAATCTTGGAGGTATTCCAGGATTTCCACCTCTGTTCAGACATTTTTGTAATGGGCCTCTGCCAACCTCTGGGAGGTAGTCTGCGCAACTCGGACATGTTCTCCTTCTGGTGGGAGCATCACACACATCACTCTATCCCTGGGCTCTAATTCATCCAGCAGGTCTTCCTCTTCTTTACCCTCCTCGTCTGCCTCTGCACTTCCTTCCTGTAGACCTTCTTCTTCTAGGAGCTTTGGAAATGGGCCGGTCCGACACTCTTGGATTTGCCTTTTCAACACCCGCTCTTTCTTTTGTTTGTCTCACACTTCAGTCTGGCAGGTGTGACATTTTGTTGGACATCGGCTCATTTTAACAGTTTGAGTCTGCCAGTCAATCTCTGGATTATGTTCTTCCAGCCAGGTAAATCCCAGGATTAGGTCTTGTTTTCCTAAGCTGGTAACTGCGAATGTGGTTCACTCCATGTGCCCATTCACTCGGAGGATTACATCGACAACCTCCTTGATGGCTCCAGCCTCATTTGGTGATCCATCCACATGGTAAACTGGAATAGGTCTTTGCAGTTTCTGAGTAGTGAGACGATGTCATTCTGCATAACTTTTGTTTATGAACTGTCTGGTGGCTCCGCAATCCACAAGAGTGGGTCCTAACTTGACCTCTTCTGTGTCTGTTGTTTGGATCTCCACCTTGGTAACTAGGGATTTTTGACTGGGGGTGGTGGCAACCACATATTTCTTTGGAAGTTGTTTCTCCCATTTCTGGAGTCATATCTGAGTTTGCTTGGGTAGAGCCTCTGATGTTTGTGCATCTTTTGATGGCTGTTCTTCTGAAAGGGAATGTGGAATAATTACATCACTCTTCTCTTCCAGATACTTCCAGATACAAGAACCTATTATGTACAGGCAGTGGGGGCACACGATTCACCCACTGCTGGTTCCAAAATCCTCCTCTTCCTCTCTCCCAAAATCTTCCTCTTCCACTCTCTTGGAGTCCTTTGATACTTCCACTGGTACTACTTCCAACACTCCTACAAGGTTCAGCAGTTCTGGAAGTAACTCCAGTTTTTCCTCCATACTCATGGTTTGGATGTCAAAGGATAATGGGCAGTCCCGTGCATAATGCCCAGGTTTTTGGCATTGGTGGCAAGCCCCTAGAGTGGAACCTTTTGCTCGGGTCCAGTCTTCCTCCATTGGGGTCGGAGCTTCCTTTGAGGCAATTGGTGGCAGCATGGGGGCCTGTCGGAGTAATTCTAGAGAGCAAGGGGATGGTGCTGGTATCCTTGGAACTCCAAGCATGAACCTAGGTGACATGCTGTTTGAGCGGGCAGAGGTCCAAAGTTGACTGTGATGAGTTTCTGTGAATGCTTCATTGGCTTCCTGATCCCAGGCAACCATTTGTGCTGCCTCATACCATCCCTTGGGATCATCAAAGCTTGGGATTCCACTCCCCAGAAGGGCAACCTTTGTCTGCATTCCCACTTCAAGTCCTCAGTAGAACTTGATCACGATCATTTTGTCATCATGGTATTCTGCGAGATCCACCAGTTCTATAAATCGGTCCACATATTCTTCTATAGAGTCTTTGCCTTGGTACCAGCCCGTTCCTTCTAGTTGGGTAAGGGCAGAGAGTTGTTCATTTTTTGGGCAGAAATTTTGTATGAAGTCCGATTCAAAGGTTCTCCAATCCGAGTAGTGGGGATGTCTGCTCCTCTCGCTTTGGAGGATTTTATTTGCGAAGTGGGCTGCTCTATTGGACTTGAAGTAGGAGAGAGCCCAGTGTATTTGAGACTGGCTGTTTGGGAATTGATCTCTGCATATTGCAAAGTAGATGTTACAGGAATTGAGGAAGACCCTCCCCTTCTCTCTGTCTCTATCAAATTCTGATGATGGTGCGGGCCTGATTCTAGAGTTTCCTTGTAAGGTGGTAGTACTCCAAGCATCTGAAAAACATGCACTCAGAATTGGGTCATCCTCAAAATTTTCGGAGTTTAACCCCTGATGCATAGGGTTATTTAGTTTGGCCATGATTGTCCTAAGGGCTTCATTTATTGTGGCATTCACCATTCGGTTTTCTGCCAGTTCTTGCTCTAACCTGGGCAATCATTCCTCGGAGTCCATGCTGAAGGTGAGGCTAGTGGGGATATCCGTGGCTCTGACTATAGAGGAGGGGGAGTCCAGTGTCAGGAGTTGGTATTCTCCGAATCACTTCTATTGAGTCCAAAACCACCTATGACTGTGTTGCAATATAGCTCCTGGTCCTTATTGGAGAGACTTTCCTGCTATAAGGGCAACCCTCTTGCAGCATCTTGGAGGTGTCTCGGAGGCAAGCAGGGGGAATCCAAAGGTTTTAATTATGACTACTACCTAATTACATGTGAGGTCCTTATCTAAGCAAGGGGAATCCAAAGAGGAAATTCTAAAGATCCCACTGCTGGTGAACCCCTTTTATACTCTTATGTAAGTGGTCCATGCACTAGCTTACAAATCAATACATCGGAGTTTGTAAAGCCAACTTCCTGGTACTAAGTCCAAGGCTTGGGTGGTTATTCCGGGTTCTATTCACCATGCTTTAAGATCAGTCCTGTTTCTGTTCAGTGGTTCTCTTGGACTTGGGCATTTAGCCTCGGAGTTGGTCGGAGTTCGAAATAGGGCCTCGGACCTGTATTAGGCCTCGGAGTTGGTCGGAGTTTAAAATAGAACTTCGGACATGCACCAATGCAACTTGTCTGCAGTGAGTTGTTTTTGTACTATGTTTGCTGGTGCTGCCACAGACTTATGCTCTACCTTGTAGAGCCCATTCGAGAGTGGGACCTGCCCTAGTAAGGCCCCTTTCGTGTCTCGATTTTTGGTCCTTCAACAGGACCAAGTAACTGGCAATGCCACAATGTGTCAATGATATGAGCGTGAATGCCAGGTCTGGGCAGTACAGCACATCCTTCAATGTGATGTGCGTTGTTGTTTTTCCATTGGGGATACTGATTCTCATATTCCCTATTCCAGTAGCTTGGAATACAGTCTTGTCTGCAGCATTGATTGCACACAGCACAATCTCCTTGAAGGTAACGAACTGGTGCCTGTCTGGTGACATATGCCCTGACACGCCCGAGTCATAGATGTCAACTTCCCATCCCATCAATGCACTCATTCCCAGCACAAGTATGGTCCCAGCAAATGTCATCATGAAGGCAAAATCCTCGCCTTTGGCTATCACATTTGCTGAACTGCCTCCCTTCATGTCTTCATCCTTTTTGTCTTTCTTTTTGGCTTTAGAGCAGCAGTCCACTCTCTTATGTTCCTTTTTCCCACAGTTCCAACATTCTATGTTGGTTTTTGTGGTATTGGAGGTGCCCTTGCATGCTTGTGACTTCCCACGCCCTTTTGCTTCAGTGAGAGCATTCTCACTTGCTTTCAGTTGGTGCTCCTCAATGGTGAGTCATTCAAATTCATCAATTAACATGCTGACCACCTGGTCTTTAGTTTTCATCAGATAGATGTACATAAGGTGAGAGTTATCATCAATGAAGGTGATCCAATATTTGAATCCCCAAGGAGTGGGTACTTTTAATGGACCATGGATGATGGTGACTAGGTCATCATCGGCGAGTCCAGCATTCATCCCAGCGAGCTGCTCCTGCATCCTCATAATTGCCTCTAGGTGCATACAGATGTTCAACTCATCCTCGCACTTCATCTCATATATCTGGCACCACATATCGACTTTAATAGTGAGTGCTCTGGTTTTGTGTTTTGAGTACACAGCATCCCATACATCCTTGGCTATAGGGAGGTTGTGGATTTCGATGAGAAGGCTGTCAGGGACTGTGGTAAATATCTGGGCCATCATTGTGGCTTCCCACTGATTGTAGTTGTCCCAGCATTTTTCCAAGTTGTCTAGGTCCTCTTCCTCCTTCACTGTTAGCCTATGAGTTCTGAGATAGGTGGGATTGGAGGTGGGATTCTGGTGGTCCCATCTAGGTGACATTTGGTACCATGAGTCACAGACAGGGTGGCAGACGTTTGACTTTTCCAGGTGACCCAGTTCATGCCATCCCTGACCAGCTTCGGGATGATGAACAACTTAGAGGTGGGGGTTGACATAGTAGGCTCTGTGGGGCTGCCAAGCTTCGGGTACTGATGAACTTTGGGACTGCCAAGGTGTCAGACAGGAGCAGCCAAGTCTAACAGGCCAGGAGTAGTGGTTTTGGCTTCAACGTACTCATGCATTGTTGTCAAGCTTCAGGCACTGACGGACTTCGGTACTGCCAAGGGGTGTTGTCGAAAGGTTGGGCGGACTATGGCCAAGTCCTGCAGGCCAAGAGTAGTGGTGTTGGCTTCAACATACTCATGCATTGCACCCTACATGCCGTGCATGCCACTGGTTTTACGACAGACAGATACTCAGGAGGATGCTGATGATGCCGGCCTGAGTCGAGGACTTTACAGAGGAGAAGAAGGTAGAAGGGCCTAAGCCTAGTCGATACCCAGAATGAGGAAATATGTACATGCATGTCCTACGTATATAGGTTAAGAAGCGACATGTGGAATAAGGAATGTAATACAACAAGGTATGCAGAGCATGTGGTTATTGTCCACAACAGATAAAATTAGAATGAAGGGATGCAAGACAGGGATAAAACAATAAGGGATAAGATAATAGAGACGTAGTCAAGGATAGGACAGTAGAGAGTGGCCGAGTATAAAACAATGGAGTCGTGACCAGGGATAATACAAGGACAGGAGGTCCCAAGGGGAGACGGACCAAAGGGTAAAGACAGGGAGTGTGGATGGTGGATGTGCTGAGCCAAGACCGGTGTACCAAGTGTTATGCATGCCGCGTGGACACTTGGTCATGGATATAGGATGGTTGCTCGGTTGGCAATGCCGAATAGATGGGTCTCGGTACGTGTACTTAACAATTGTGCCCTACTCTTCCATGCATGCCACTGATTTGCAACAGACAGGGTACTTGGGAGGGTGCCGACAATGCCAGCCTGAGTAGAGGACTTAACAGAGGAGAAGAAGGTAGAAGGGCCAAAGCCTAGTTGATACCCAGAATAAGGAATATGTACATGCATGCCCTACTTATATAGGTTTAAGAAGCGACATATGGAATAAGGAATGTGAGACAACAAGGTATGCAGAGCATGTGGTTATTATCCACAACGAGTAAAATTAGAATGAAGGAATGTAAAATAGGGATAGAACAATAAAAGATAGAATAATGAAAATGTGACCAATGATAGGACAATAAGGAGTGGCTAACCATAAAACAATGGAGCCATGGCCGAGGATAATACAAGGACAGGAAGTCCCAAGGTGAGGCAGGTTGAGGAATGAGGGGTAGGCATGGTGGGATTAATAGATGGTGAGTGGCGTAGAGTATGTGAGGGGTGAGGACAAGGAGTGTGGGTGGTGGATGTGCTGAGCCAAGACCAGCATACTAAGTGATATGCATGCAGCGTGGACACTTGGATGTGGACATAGGGTGACTGCTCAGTCAGCACTGCCAAATTAACGGGTCTTGGTATGTGTACTTGACAGTATCCCCCCCTTAGCGGCTGAACCCATGAAGCCAGAAATTAAAATTAGAGTTTGGGACACCTAAATGTAACATCGCAGGTTGTTTGGGAAGTTCCTAGGCTTCTATCAACATAACCACATCATCCCAACCCATTAAACACAAAAGATCCAAAACAGATGGGTGTTGAGACCAACAATGTCGAGCAGGGGCCCAAAGGGAGACAGATCGCCTGTAGGCATGGCCGAGAGGAAGCAGAGTATGGGGTGGGAATTACAAAGAGCCACCAAGGGTATGGATGAGGTGGGTGAGGAGAATGTTTTGGCAGGGGTGGTTGCACCAGAACCTAACAAAGAAGCAGCTACCGAGAAACTGGTAGCAACAAATCGGATGACCACAGACAATGCAGATGATGGCCAAGAGGCCAAGAGTCAAGGGGCTGAAATGGCTGAATGGACAGAAGTCCCTAGAACCTCGGGAGTCCCAAAGGTTCCAGAGCAGAAGAGGAGTAGGAATGCAGAGACAGGGCCTAGTAAGAGGCTGAGTGTGAGAGGATGGGGACGGAGTGAGAGGGCAAGAGGGGCCCAGGTGAGTGTTTAGTTGATTTTTTATATTCATTTTATTGAGTTTTGTTTAAATAGCGCAAAAACAAATCGTCCCAGGAAAAAATCTACCCAGTGGGTTAGAGTCAGGAAGAGGGCGAAGGGATACCTGAACCAGAGAGTGAGGAGGTGGATGCGGAGGTGGAGGAACCTCAAAGTAAAAGGCTAAGGTGGGCCTGTACCCTGTGGCCGAGCAGGAGGACTACCATAGAGGTACTGCTGGCTGGGGCATCGGAAAGAAAATGGACAGAGAAGATTGAGAAGATGGACAGGATGGAGGAGATGTTTGAGGAGATTATCAAAAGGATCCACCAGGTTGAGAACACATTGTTCCTCATCCTGGAGGGGGGTTCGGGAGTTTTGGGAGATGTGGAATGGCTGGAAGAGTTGAGGAATCAGTTGAGAGATGGGGAGGGGGAGGATAAGGGGAAGGGGAAGCAGAGGGAAGATGGGGGTGAAGATGATAGGGATGTTAAAGTTGATTAAGGATATAATAATAATAATTAATTTTTTTTGACTGAAAGGAAAAAGAAAATGCAGGAAAAATGAAGTGATCATGCTGGATAGTTCGTCAGATTCAGACATGAAAATTGGAAGGGGAGAGGGTTTGATGGTAGAATGAAGGGGGTGTATTCGGCAGTGGGAGTAATCATAAGGTCGTAAGTGGAGTGTTGGGATGATTGTGGAGGTAGGACTGAGGGAACAGAGGAAGTGAAGGATGGGACAGAGCGTGGGGATGGGTGAATGGAGGGTTTTTTTGGGAGAGGGATGTCTTTGGGAGGGGAGATTGTGTAGTTCGAAGTATCTCTAGCTAGTTACCACCCCCTCCTTTTAGGTAGACATCCTATCATCTACTAAAGGTGTCGGCCTCTAGCCGAGAAGAATAGAGAAGACTTGTAAGGGCATATAATGTGCATATATGGAGTGAATAAACAAGAACGGATGGGGACTGATGGAAGAGACCTTGGCCAAACATGCCGAGTGATGATGCTGATCGAGAGGTCCCAGCTAAAAACTTGCCAGCTGTTCTGGTATACAAGCATACACAAGGCAGTTGCATTGACTAGGGCTATTGGCAGAGCTTCCAGCAATGGAACAGGATCCTGGGTGAGGCTTTTGGAACAGTGGCAAGTGCCGCCTGGACTGAGGCCATCAGGATGCACCTAAAAGTGTTAGTGGCTTGACGGAATGTAATACTGCCCAATACCCTGTTAATCAATGGATTATAGCAGGTGAGCAAGTTGTGACCAAATATTGCCGACCGACGGATCTAGTGATATGACAGACAGATGGGTGGACTGAAATTGTCCAAACAGAGAATCTAGTAGACATACCTATGCAGTTAGCAAGCAGTACTAGATTGAGAAGGGTTCAAAAAGGGATCATAATCATAAGGAAATTTTCAAATAGTCTGTGAACTGATGCTGATTGATCAAGCATGCTGGACAGAGTGCTGAGGGTGGGGCATTGCCTTCTGGTCGGCAGGAAAAAACTGAAGTTCTTCTGAACTGGATAGTTTCTAAATCTATACTGGTATTGGGTTAAAAATGCTGGGGCTTGGATTTATCTTGTTGGACACCTTTCCAGGAGTAAGATGATCCGATGAAGCTATGAGCAGATCCTGATTCAAAACAGTTAGAAAGGGTTACCGGGGAACCTGGTTCCGAATAAGAAGATAGAAAGATCATTAAAAAGGTGTCTTGTAAGACCATATTTGTAGGAGGTGAAAGCATGGAAAGTAGTGTAATTCTGGGTATACTGTCAAGCTTCGGGTACTGATAAACTTTGGGACTGCTGAGGTGTCAGACAGGAGCAGCCAAGTCCTACAGGCTGGGAGTAGTGGCTTTGGCTTCAACATACTTGTGCGTTATACCCTACTCTTCCATGTGTGCCACTGATTTGCAACAGACAGGGTGCTTGGGAGGGTGCCAACAATGCCAGCCTGAGTGGAGGACTTAACAGAGGAGAAGAAGGTAGAAGGGCCAAAGCCTAGTCGATACCCAGAATGAGGAAACATGTACATGCATGCCCTACTTATATAGGTTTAAGAAGCAACATGTAGAATAAGGAATGTGAGACAACAAGGTATGCAGAGCATGTGTTTATTGTCCACAACGAGTAAAATTAGAATGAAGGAATGTAAAATAGGGATAGAACAATAAAAGAT
>QLPG01013909.1:666-14691 GCA_003314385.1 Gomphus sp. MG54 | reverse complement strand
ACTCATAAGTGCACAAGAGGTCAACTTTAATCTTTGAATAGTAATTCAATGCTCATCACTGTCAAGTACACGTACCGAGGCCCGTTTATTCGGCATTGCCGACCGAACAACCATCCTATATCCATGACCAAGTGTCCACGCCACATGCATAATACTTGGTGTGCCAGTCTCGGCTCGGTACATCTGCCATCTACACTCCTCGGTCCGTTTCACCTTGGGACTTCCTGTCCTTGTATTATCCTCGGTCACGACTCCATTGTTTTATACCCGGCCACTCCTTATTGTCCTATCTTGAGTCACGATTCTATTATCCTATCTTTTATTGTTCTATCCCCGCTTTGCATTCCTTGTTCTAATTTTATTCATTGTGGACAATAACCACATGCTCTGCATACCTTGTTGTCCCACATTCCTTATTCCACATGTCGCTTCTTAACCTATATAAGTAGGACATGCATGTACATATCTCCTCATTCTGGGTATTGACTAGGCTTAGGCCCTTCTACCTTCTTCTCCTCTGTTAAAGTCCTCGACTCAGGCTGGCATCATCAGCATCCCCCCAAGTATCTGTCTGTTGCAAATCTAGTGGCATGCACGGCAAGTAGGGTGCAATACACGAGCACGTTGAAGCCAACACTACTACTCTTGGCCTGCAGGACTTGGCCATAGTCTGCCCGACCTTTTGCCAACACCCCTCGGCAGTACCGAAGTCCGTCAGTACCCGAAGCTTGACAATCACAAATATTCTGATCTTCTCACAGTAACTAGTAGATTACTATACATATAGTAGCTGGCACTAAATGTCATAATAGTTGATAAAAATCCTTATATGCTTGATACCCTATGTAGCTATGTGATCACATAAGATCCCATATGACACCAACCCTGCACAGTGATGCCCAAAATACTTCCACATGGGTCCCTTGTGATGAACATCTGAATATGGGTGTTACTAGGGCCTCTTGATCTCTGCATGCTGCACTGATCATGTTTGTCTATAAAAAAATAGCTTACTTTGGCTGTGTATAGATTTTGAGCACTCAACAAGATAACCAAGAAGGACTGACATCCTCTTTGGTGTTAGAATGAGCAAAATGCAATTATTTTACAAATTTTACCAACCCTCACAATCCTTATGAGAGATGAACAACCTAAACAATCAAACCATTAATTACATTGTCCCTGAATTTTCCTACTATTTATCCATACTGTCAGGGGATAACCTGCTCCTTATGCCAAACCAAGCCCAAAGTATTAGTTAAAAGTTGAGGTAAATGGTACTGTTGCTATGCTTAGATTTTCTGATATGTATTTTATATTTTTACCTTGTGTGTGCTGCATGGTAACTACATATATATGGTTATATGCCCGACATGTATCAATGGCTTTAGGTGCCAGTCCAGGGAGGTTAGTGATTGGTGCAGGTATTGGAAACCCGCGTGGGTGGCGGGTACAGGTAGCACGGGTAAGGGTCAGGGTCAGGATTTCCAATCCAGCCCAAACCCATACCTGCAGGCAGGTTTTTGTGGGTATGCTTACATAGGTCACGGGTATGGTTATATAAGCGATGTTCAGTGCTAACCTCACTTATATAATCAAGGTTAGCGCTGAACCTTGCTTATATAACCATACCCGCACTGCTGTCGTCTTCATCAATGTCGGAACCACTGCCAAGCACTTTGCCTTTACTTTGCAATTTGGCCCAATCTGGACCAGAGCAGGACTTTACTTGGTTGTTAGCAATGCTGCCCATGCTGCCATAGCCCCATTCGACAAATTCGGGCTCATACAAGTCAGGCTTGCTGTTTTGAGAGGCAGACAAACGGCAACCATAGACTCCACCATTGAGCATGTGCTGGCCATCTTTGTGACCCTTGTTGGAAAGACCGTCAGACATGACTGGTGCTAGAGGAACACTATCTTGATATACCCAGGAGCGCTCAGCTTCCTTTGAGGAGATGATACAGCTGATGCGGCAGGCCAGAGGTACACCAGCCTTGCACGGAGAGCATCCAGGACACAAACTGTAAGTCCAGGAGCCAAACATGTTGCGTCGACAGCTGATGCGGCAACAGTGATCGTGCAGACTGGCGCAAGGGGCACAGACATGGTGGTGTGCTCATGCATTTGTGCCAAGCTGTATGACATGCTGGAGGTTGCCATAGAGGGCATCCAGGATGCAAAATGTAAGTCCAGGAGCCAAATTTGCTGGTGGTTCTTAATGACATGTCTCAGCCGGCCAAAATCCCACATGCAATGCTCGCGTGCATCTCATCGACAGCTGACACCGCAAAAGTGATTGTACAGACTGGCACGTGGGGCACAGATGTGGCGGTGTACTCATCTCCCTGGTTGTCAATCCTGTCAAGACCCCTACTGAAAACACGTACGGCACATATGGCACGTACAACGTGTATGGCGCATACAATGCATACAATGCATATGGCATGTATGGTGTGTATGGGGCCTATGGCACATATGGGGCATACGACGTGTACAGTGCATAGGGTGCGTACGATGCATATGACGCATATGGCGCATACGGCATGTATGGCGCATACAATGCATACGGTGCATACCTCACTGATTCTGCCGGCCTCAGTCCTCTTGGCCCCAATCCTGCTGGCCCCAATCCTGTTGCCCCCCAGGCTGCGTTCCGCTCACCACCTCATTTGTCTGCATGCCTCATGGGTTGCTTTACAGTCAGCTTTTTTTTTCCTTTGTTTGCTCGGTTTGTCCATCATTTTCTGCTCGCTTGCATTATTCACTTGCATTGATTAGTATTTATCTCATGGGCAAGTACTTCTTGACACTATATACCCCCACAATCTAATCAAACCGAACCACAGATATATAACTTAGAGGGATTCTTCCAGAATTAGTAGAATGCTGAGTGCACACTCTATACGCCATCTGTAGATACACCCCAATACCATTCTGACTTTTTGGCTTTGGGTTGAGCACTTTTTTGTACACTGTTTCAGGTAATGTCCTGAGGTCAAAGGCAGTTGTAGCATTGTCCGCAGCTCTGTCCTGAACCCACGGGTAAGAACAATACCCATTGTGGGTCACAGGTAAAAGCAATACCCGTTAAACCCACCGGTACCCATACCCATACCCACAATAATCCGCTACCCGTTGCTAAGGGTATGGGTATTCTCGGGTATGGGTATGGGTAGGCACAAAATACCTGGGGGTTACCCATGCCAATCACTAAGGGAGGTGGTATGCAGTTTGTAGGGCAGGGACATAGACTGTAGAGTATTCAGCACACAGAAACATATATGAGAAAATGGTATAGGTACAATGTACTACACCTAGAAACATTATCCCAGCATGTCCAGGTGTTTGACAAGATGATTGAAATATATGCTGGCTCAAAACTTTGATTGTGCACACAGGCATTGAAGATATTGATTGGTCAGGAAATAGATGAGATTGGAACTAGTGTTTATTCTTGTAGCCACTTGGTTCTTATAAATGAATGAATCATACTGTGATAAGACAATGTCTTCCCAATGTGGCAATGGCATTCTGGATCCAGATGCAGGGTTGTTGCCCTATCTTTTGATTGCTCCTCCATATCATTGACTGTGCTATGAAATCTTCATCATCAGTGGTGAGTGCCCATGTCTGAAGTCCTATCCCAATTGGAAAACACTCTAATCTTGTCATCTCCTTGACGGCTGCATGTATATACCCTAGTATGGTCATGTGTTGTTCCCATTGCATAAGTCCATCCCTATATCTATTTCAAACATCTCCTCTGCTAATCCCAATCTTCCCTTTTGTGTTTTGCTCTCTGATCCTGTCCCTATTCCCCCTTCACTCCTCCTGCTCAATGGGAGCTTAACATAAATAACTGTATCATTTGTTCATTTTCAGTTGCAGTATCACATGAATTGTATTGATGATTTGTCTATGATTTCTTACTAACTATCTAACTATCTATGTATCCCAGATCCTTTTCTTCTATCTTGTTTGACCATTCTACCCACATATACCCACTCCTAGTCTCTCCTTCTCCCTCTCCCCTTCTATCTTCCCCTCTCTCTCCCTGCTACTTCTGCCCCTCATCACAACATAAAGAACCCAGCCCATAAGCCCACCAACCAGATTGAAGGCTCAGCCCAAAGCCTTGGCACTTCTGGAACCCTTGAGACTTCTAAGCAGGGGAGGGCATGTCTGTGGGAGGATGAGACAAGGAGTGGATTGAAGTTGTAGGGGGCTAATGAGTGAAGGGGTAGACAAGCTGAGGTGAGGAAGGATTTGAAGCATATCTCCCCCAGTTCCAACAAACAACCAACATTTCTATCATACACCAAACCAAAGGCCCAAGACTTCAACCCATGCACCTGGGGTTTGGCTTGTAAGTCATACCTCCAGACCCAACAAGAGGATAAGGTATGTTGAAGAAGCAGTGCATGCACACAGGGTATATATAGAGTATAGAGCTCACTAGTGGTTCAGGTTTTCCTCTTAGGAATTTCTGCCTTGCTAGGCACTGTGTGATGACCCACATGTGCTACAGGGGTTGTCTTCACATTGTTATGGTCCATGCCTCAGATCAATCCAGCAAATGGCCACACATCCCATCTGTCCACAATCTGCCATGCTCCAGTAGTACTGTTGGAAGTCAAGACACAGTCTGTCTTTCCAATCCTATGATCCCACACATCCACAATCCCATGATCTACAATAAAGTTTTCATGAGGTTCCTTATAGTTCATCCCCTTTTTCTTTTCCTCTTGTTTTCAACCTCCATGTATTTTCCTGTCCTTGTTCTTTGACCAGACATTTATAATAAAAGGGGATCCCACATATATATAAACCTCCAGTTGACTGGACTGTTCACTAGTGAAAATACTAACTTAGTCTTCTCACTGTACTTATGTCTTTTTGGCATAATCCAAAATAAGGGACAGACGATTGAGGAGGGTACAACACATAAGAGTCAACTCCCTATGACTGTGAATGCCCAGCTTGGACTATTGCATAGTGTTGAGACGAGAGAAAGAGGAGACAGGGGATTGGGGGAGAATCAGGAGGAGACATAGAGTCGGGAGCACAGGAAGGTGCACATGTAGAAAGACAGACTCAGAGATTACCATTCAGAGCCCCGGAACGAACTAAAAAGTACTATTACATTCATACAAAAGTACATACAGAACACCGCCCTCACATGTAGACACGGCGGATCGAGACACGGCGGCCTACACGCTAGGCGCCCATAGAAAAGAGATATGCACGGGACGAGAGTGAGACACACGCACCCGGAGCAGAGTATACGGGGTGGAAATAGGTCATAGAGTACATGGGGACACAGGGACGTGTCACTCACGGGATAGGAAACAGGAGAAGACATATTCGGGGCGCATATATGCAGGTGACACGCACTCACCAGCAGAGAAACGGGGCTCGATACCAGAGATAGAGTGGAGGGCACTGCAAGAAGCAACAAGGAGTATTTTCACATTGAATACAACCATGCGGATAAAGCGGACAGAAATAGATTAGAGGAGCGGTGACTCACATCGGGTCGACCGCATATAGACACCGTCTCAGGGTAGTTACGGTGGTCATTATATTCAGGACTCGGAATCTCTATAAGAGATAGGTAGATAGAGAATAACAAACCAGTCTCGCACTCAAAGAACACTGTTTATCGTCGTAATCGACGAATTCTGGATCGCTCATGTCATTATACCGGGCTATCAGCTTTATCGTCGTCACTCACATCCCCGGACCCAACGGGAACATTATATTGAGTTTACCACGATTTAACTGCGATTTTACTCGCACTTTCTATAGAGACCATCATTGACAGGCGGTCACTCAGCCCCCTGCATATTCATAGATACAGTCACGTGACCCCAAGCCATATCGGGCTAGATCCATCAGGGCAATACTATTGTTGTCCGGACACACTGGGAATAATTCCCGATACGTATCACATCACACTCACGCTGGCACTATACATTGACAAGTACCAGAGTCGTTTACAAACGACTGTCGCTCATTCCCACACCCCCGTAGCCACCTCCCTGGGTCGGCGCTTAGTCAAACCTAAAAAGCTTCGTATCGCGCGGAGGGTTACCTACGGTAGAATATAATACATTCCAAACATACATATTAGATAGTTATTACAAACAACTATCTACCTAAATAACCCATCCCCATAGTCACCTGGGACATACGCCTAGACATAGTCTCTGTCCCAAGTTGACTGCCCACCCTTAAGCACCAGCACTTTGTTATCCATCTGTCCATCCATCTCCCACCTCCCACCTTGCCCTATGGCAATCTGACCATCCAACCTCTGACCCCCTGCTGGCTACAGATGGGCTAATCTCCCCATTGAAACCCATGGAATAAGTAATAATTAAGCATCTGAACCCTGGAATCAACCATATATTTGAACTCACACTCCTGATCTTCAATAAGATGCAGTGCATGCATAGAGGCTCTATAGACCATCACAGAAGCATTTATTTGCCACACATCATTACCCTAGGATCCACCCACTGTTGAACCCAGCATCTATACCCCTGAGAACCCTATGCCTTTCCCAGAGCCACCATCCAAATCCAGAGTGTCAATCATGAATCTCCATCTGAGAACCCTATGCCTTTTTCCGAGCCACCATCCAAATCCAGAGTGTCAATCATGAATCTCCATCTGTGCTTGACCCTATCAAATCCATTCCTTGTCCCTCCATTAAACCCACTGGCACCACCAAGAATGTGTTGAGGTGAAAAGAATGACCAGACTGGGGTTTGAACCCAGGGCTATAGCGTATATAGCTATGGTGTTAACCACTACACCATCTAGTCCACATGGGTAACCTTTCAGGTTGACTCCTTGAGTGAAAACATGTGTGTCTGTACAAGTTGAGTTCAGAGCCCTAGTAAGTTATCAGATTGCCAATACTACTCTATAGAGCTCTGTATGTATAATGTCTTATTTTGTAAGACATTAATTAGAGATATGAATAGTATGTAGGATTAGATAATCTAACACCTCCCCTGAATCCAGTACTATTCAGATCACCAACAGCAACCTGAGCATTGTGCCCGGGGCCCATAACCTGTTGGCAGGGAAGGTCTAGAGACTCTTAACTGTCACACACAGAGAGCAACAATGGCCTTTGGGGCTTGTCAATATGGATGCTAAAGGCATGTATATAACAGAGTAACTACTAACCTTTGGGGCTTGTCAATATGGATGCTAAAGACAAGACCCAAAGGTGTGCAATGGTGCGTTGTTATGGGCGCTTATTTTAAGTGCCAGAGAACGCAAATGCAAAAGTGAAAAGTGCAAAAGAGAAACAAAGATGCAAGTACAAAAACACAAGTGCAGGGGAATAAAATCATGACCCAACAGAATGACCCTATCTGACCACTTGAATGATATGCCCAATGTTGCTGAGGCCATGCCATACTGGCAAGCAACTTGGCTAGCCCCAAGAAGTCAGCCCCCTGAATATAGGTCTGGGATCTGGACTCATTTGATGGGTCTGACTCAAAAAAACTAAAAGTGTTCCTCATACAGTGTACCCTGAATTTTGGTAATCACCCTGATACCTTTGATTCTGACAGCAC
Organism: Gomphus sp. MG54; assembly: GCA_003314385.1. Classification (NCBI taxonomy): domain Eukaryota; kingdom Fungi; phylum Basidiomycota; class Agaricomycetes; order Gomphales; family Gomphaceae; genus Gomphus; species Gomphus sp. MG54. The sequence continues at coordinate 7,090 of QLPG01013909.1, read as the reverse complement.
CAATGTAACATACATACTCTCATACCTGACTAGGACTACCTTGGACTGGTTTGAACCAGCCCTGACCCCCAAAGATAAGCCATCCTGGCTCTACTACTATCAAGAGTTTATATCTGAACTCAAGACTAACTTTGGCCCCCACAAACCAGAAGGAGAGGCCAAGGCTGACCTGGGAAACCTCTACATCTATGACAACCAGCACATCATAAAATAAGGTAGAAGACAAATGGTTTCTGCTAAGGTCATGTGATGTGACAGTCATGGTCACGGCACAAAATTTTTTGTTGTTCAGTCAAAATTTTATATTCTGCTACAGAGGATGGTGAATTTTTTTTGGAAATAATAATTGAGCTACACTATATAATATCAGCCTTGTCCAGCTCAGCTAAAAGAATATCTGGCATGTTGCCAGATCCTTGTGCAAAATGGTGAATATAACATTTGAGTCATGTGACCTTAGTGGAATCTGTATGTCCTCTACCTTACCCATGGGAATGACCTTCTATATATAGAATGTTTCCATATATAGGTGATGATTCTTGACAGTGGCAGACTGCTTAAAGATGTGATTATGAATTTTGGGAAGATATTTGAAAGTTTGGATATACTACATTTGCAATAGTAATTTTTTTCAAAAAGTACAACCAAGACCATGTACATATAGTTCTATGTCATTGATCTGTGGTCTCAGAATCAAATTTTGGTCAATGTTGCAAGATCCTTGTGCAAAATGGTGGATGTGACATTTGAGTCATATGACCTTAGCAGAAACTGTTTGTCTTCTAACTTACATGGTTGATAGGATATTGGAACAAGCATGTTGACTGAAGTTAATGTGGATGCCAACTTCAAAGGCACTATCATCAATCAATATCCTCAGGGAAACGGAAACTCTACAATTGACAATGATGTTGCCACAATTAACAATAAGGAGTAAGTTCTAGAGTTACATTAAGCGTTTACTCTCCATTCACATATTTGAGCAAGCTTTCTATATGTTATGGCACCTGGGGAAACTTCAGTCGTGGTCTCATTGCTGGATGCACCAAGCAAAGTCACTCCTGTCCAACAATTCAATTTTTCCCCAGAACACAACCATTACAAGGAGCTGGTGGTCGCTTCTGGACCCGATAATTCAACTCAATCTCCCTCTTTTTCTCATCTAAGTACCTCAAATACCGCTCTTTACAACTGGCAAAGGGCAAATGGACATATCTTTCAGATCCATGAGCTTTTGTCACAAGATGGATATTATAGTATAATGCATCAATACTGGACAATGTGGAAGTAGGATCTCCAAAAGTTCACAAACTCTTTGAATAATACACATCATCGAACCCTTCGATGGGCGCCATCCTCGCCCCTTCCAGAAGCTTCAGGTCTACCCAGGGCTCTTTACTGAGAGATCTGCTGGAGAAACGCAGAAACGAGTTTTCAAATTCCCACCCTCTGCCACGTGGTTGTTCTTTCATAACTTCAAGACATATTAATGAGCGACCAGTCATTGCAGGAACTGGCTGGAGTGTAGTCTCCTCGGAGTGACGGACATAATCCAAGAAAGTCTCCGGGGTAGGTTCGTCAACTTTGGAGATGGATAAATGATGTATCCCTCTATCTATCCCTTCATCTTCACCCCGAAAAAATGCATCAAAAATAGGAAATTCAACACCATTGTGACGGAAACCACCAGACAGAAAATAGCTGTTTACTGTGTAAATACCTTTGCTCTTGAGGATTTCTGTAGACCATCTGAGACTATCGTCTGTCAGATCAGATGCATCGAAGGGTGGCAATTGCAACGGCAAGGAGATCACATGAAAGGAAATTGTATAATCATCCCTGATCGGGCGAGCCAAAGATACAAGCATGAGAAGGGAGGGTGAAAGTAGGGGGACCACTTCCACAAGGTCTATGTATATATCAATGGTTATTTCAAGATGACTAAAGCCACAATTCCTTACATATTCTTCAGATTGGTACTGAACCGGAGTGAGCTTTAGGCCCAAGCGGTCTTGCCAGTTGGTGATAAAGATCTGGTGCGACACTGATGCTGCAACTAGTGAGCCCTGTATGCTGACATTGAGATCAATAGTAAAATTAGCAGCCGTCAGGTATATGGAATAGGCCCATTGCACAGATGGCATCAAGTGAACATCCTCATCGGACTTGAATTGAATTACGTATACATCAAGGAAACTGAGATATAGATTTCATTAACATTTTGGATTCAAGGAGCCCAATAATAAAAAACGACATACTACTTGTTTCCCCCATTTGTATGTATATGCTTCAACAGTGCAAGATTAATCAAGGCTCCACCGTTAAAAGACTCAAATGCATGACTTTGGATGTTTGCTCCCACATCAAGTGAAAGATTTTCTCTAGTATCAGGGAAGAATAAGCGGGGGTTTGTTGAGTGCACGAATACAATGAGCCATTTATTTGCAAGGAGGATAGTATCGCTGAATGGTAGGGATGATAGTAGTTCATTCGGTATTGGGATCCGAGTTGATCTTATGGGATAAGCAACAGATCTATCCCATATTGCTGACAGTGCGGTCGTGCGAGACGCGAGTCTACTCAGCAATGAGATGGAGACCATAGCCAGTGAATAACTAGGTGGGAGGAGAAGCATTCGGCATCTTCTGCATTGGCCCAGAGGGATCGACTTGAAGAGCCAATTTTAAGAAGGAAACTTGAAGTCTATGAAGTACAAGATGAGAAGCTTATAGAGGATGTCGACAGTGATCCCTCTCACTCAGGTAACATTCAAGATATCCTCTAGACGTGCTCCTTTCATTATCAAGAGCACAATCTCAACAGGAAAGTCATTCAGGGTCTTGATATGGTATAAGTGCCTAGTCATTCAATTACTGCCAAATTTTGGATGTTGAGGCAGACTTGGTGGGGGGTAACAGAACTCTGCCCAGGGTGAAAATTGTTCTTATTGTCCTTGTGGGCGCTTACTTCTTCATACAGTCGCAGACACTCAAAGTGCGCCTATTTTGCTGACTCATTTCTACAGCTCCGGAAATCATTGGGGTACCTTTCTTAGTGTACAGTACATTTTTTAGAATTACTACAATGATATTTTTACAAGCCAATTGCTTGATTCCAACAATTTTTTCATTGTGGCCCCAAAAATTTGCCACTCTCCCTAAATTTAGTCCTAAATTTTTGAAAAAATTCCAAGTGTTTCCTTTTAAGTATGCAGATATAATTCAGTAAAAAAAGGCACATTCCATAGCACTATGTTTTACAATTAAACTCCAAAGTTCTGATTATGGAAATATCATGCCTGCCCAAAAATCTAAGAAACCAAAATAATCCAGGAACTTATTTGGACTTCAGAACCAGCCCAAAGTATCTCCACCCCCTACAGAATCATATGATAACCCCACTCCACCCTGATCCTTTCCCCCAAGTCCTAAAGGTGATAGATATGAATCTGAATTAGATGAGGCTCATAATGATCTTGAGCTCCTCATCCTTTTGATTCAATGAAAACAAGCTTACAACATCAGGATAAGCATGATATTTATCTGCATGATGATGAAATATCCAGCTGTTGAGAAGCCCAGGTCCATTGTAGTTGAGTAGTTCTGATCTACCATCATTGATTGGTCCAGGTTCATTGGTGTTGAATGGTCCAGGTATATTTAAGTTACATGGTCCAGGTACATCCAGGTTGTATGGTTTTTGGGGAACTGTTATGATGTGAAAGGAAGATGTAGTTATAATTATTGTATAATCTCCCAACGGCAAACAATAGCGAGGTTTGGGATGGGGCTAGGCTTCAACATATGTCCTGCGCCTACCAGATCGCACGGTCCTCAATTTCATAAGAGCGAGATGGATATTAAGTCTAATATGAACATAGGGAACTATGTCTGAATATTAGTTGATTATCTGAATGAAGACTGAACTATGAGATGTACATGATCTTTATACTACTTTCAAATCTAACAGGAGTGGACATGATTCCTATAATAGATAAGAAAGTCTGAGGATCATGAAAAGCAAGAACAGAATACTACATGCCAATCTTGATCTCCTCAGTGACATTGAGGGGTGATGTGTCACCCCAATTCCCAATGGAGTTACCCTATAAGGAACATAATAGCAGATCGGATATTTGCGAAGTGGAATTGCAGATAAGGAAAGTGGAGTGGAATGTAATGAAAAGGATATTAAATGTAAATGAAATGAAAATGGATTTGCAAGCATATAGACTGTGCATAAATGAGTGGAGCATATTGATGGATGCATGTGATGCCTGTTGGCATAAGCAAACCAGATTTTTTACGACTTTTATGAAACTTATGATTTTTACGAGTATATCACGATTTATTCATGAAGACTGAAACTTTACAAGCCAAGTCAAGTTTATCAAGTTGGAATATGTGTACACATACATCTTTGGAGCCTTTTATTACCGAGTCAAGTCGAGTCGAGTCAAGAGGCAACCGTATATGTTGCCTAATATGTGCACAAGATTGATCCAATTATTCTTGAGTTTTTTCATCATTTTTTGAATTTACTGCAGTCATTTTCAAGTTCTGCTTGCATTCCATTCCAGTATGGAACATACCGAACCTCTGGTTTCAGCGTCTACATGCCCATAACAGGAAGGAGTACCGTTGGTAAAGTAACATACTATTCGAAGCCGGTTAATGAATAGTATAGTACTTTACATCCATTTAGCTAAGTTCAATTATTTATGATTCAAAAGAACAAATCCATTTATTCTATCTACAACCTTAATTCCATCTTCGAAACGCGAAGCACTCATGTCATCGAGCATTCCTATCAAGACTGGAAGCAGTCTGGCCAACTACTTTTCGTATCAACAATGTTCATTTTTTGAACCCACTATTATTCCGTACATTCTCCATTGTTTCCATTTGTTTAAAATTGTGTATGTGCTGTATAAAATTGTCTTGAGTGTTTGTCATATTGTTTCGACCCCTCCTGCATTTTGCTTTTCATGTGATTATTTTATCCCTATCCTTTACAATCTTATAGTATGCTATGTAAAATAAATTAGTTAATTAATCTATCTCTTAACCACAATCCAAAAAGCATAAAAAACAAAAATAAAAACAAATCTTATCACTGCAGACAAACTTGCAGTCAAAATCTTCTATTTTACTCCTGGGCTCTTTTTCAAATAATAACAACTAGTCTAACTACTAGTCCATACTCCCTATCTAAATATCCTTTATATTGTGTAGGATTTGTAATAGTCATTAATGTAGGATCTGATACTGGGCCAATTGAAGTCATGTCTGACAAGGTCTAAGGTCTTATTGATTCCAAAGTGTCCTGGCAGAATATGGTCATGTTTGAACTGTAAGGCTTGTAGGTGTAAGTCTTGAACCTCAGGAACATAGATTCATTTGTTGAAGAGTAGTAGGGTATCTGTATTGGTCTGCAACTTGGGGTCTTCAGTGTATCTGAGGTGTTTCTGAGCTGTGGGGTCAGAGGCAAGATGTTGATGCATATCAGTGAGGATTCATTCAGTGTCCATGAGCATGGTTGCTCTTAAGACAGGTTCAGCAAGGTTTGTAGCTCAAAGGGATGATGCCAATTGCTATTGTGTGAAAACTGGCATAAGGTTCTGGGGGTTAATGGTGGCATAGTTGCTCATCCCCTCCTTCAGATAGTGTCAAGTACACGTACCGAGACCTGTTTAATTGGCAGTGCTGACCAAGCAGCCATCCTATGTCCACGTCCAAGTGTCCACATCACATGCATATCACTTGGTATGCTGGTCTCAGCTTGGCACATCCACCACCCACACTCCTTGTCCTCACCCCTCGCATACTCTATGCCACTCATCATCCATTAATCCCATCACGCCTACCCCTCATCCTTCAATCCACCTCACCTCAGGACTTCCTGTCCTTGTATTATCCTCGGCCATGGCTCCATTGTTTTATAGTCAGTCACTTCCTATTGTCCTATCCTTTGCCACATTTCTATCATTCTATCCTTCATTGTTCTATCCTGATTTTACATTCCTTCATTCTAATTTTACTTGTTGTGGACAATAATCACATGCTCTGCATACCTTGTTGTCTCACATTCCTTATTCCACATGTCGCTTCTTAAACCTATATAAGTAGGGCATGCATGTACATACTTCCTCATTCTGGGTATCGACTAGGCTTAGGCCCTTTGTTAAGTCCGCGTGTCAGGCGCTTAGCTAGCACTTCCGAAGGGGTTTTCCAGGCTAGTGCGAAGGTCCGTAACGGGGCCGAAGACCGAGATCGGAGTCGAGCGGATTACGGACGGGGACGGAGGCACCGGGGGTTTAGGGTAGGTCACGGAATAGGTCAATCCGGTCACTGCGGTGTTCGAGGTCGAAGGGACTTGGCTTCAACTTATGTGTTGCGCCCTCCTCGATCGTCTGTCCCTAATT
>QLPG01013905.1:229-12434 GCA_003314385.1 Gomphus sp. MG54 | reverse complement strand
TTCGGCCCCGTTACGGACCTTTGCACTAGCCTGGAAAACCCCTTCGGAAGTACTAGCTACGTGCCTGACACGCGGACTTAACACCTATAGAACATAATGACAGATCAGATATAAGAGACTGATGGAATTGCGAATATAGTGAAAATGTAAATGAAGGAATGAAATGTAAATGAGGACAGAATGGAATTGCGAGTGTGTGGAGCATGACATAAATGGACAGAGTAAATTGACAGGCACATGTGATGCCAAGAGGGATACATGAGGTGTAATAGAATTCAAGGGCTGAAGATTGAGTAATGAATAAGCAAGTGACAGCATAGTTAGGCTGAGCGGGCTGAAGTGAATTGTTGGGCATGCCAGCATACGGTTCCTAATAGTATCCCTCCCTTATGGCTGAGTCCCACGAGGCCATGGAAATGAAAGTCTAGAATATGGCCCTGTTAAAGTTCAGAGTTGCATGTGCATATAAGAGAAGTCATGGGGGAGTTAGGGTGGTAACCATTTGTTGACTTTGGAAATGGAAAACACTTTCATCAACCCTGTCTATGTCCGCAAGCTCATGGGCCTATACGACTCGCCCATCAGCTTGTACTTGAAAAGCGGCAATGCCTCATACATCTCTGACATGCCCACCCCCTTGTTGTCCACCATTGAGTGTAACCTGGCTCAACTCGATGAGTCATCAAAGGACACGATCAATATGAGGATACCATGGTTTGAGGGTTCGCATTTAAAGAGTGCAAAGGTGAGTAAGGCCCTCTCTTGGAATTCCATGTGTGTTGACCATTTGCCTTTTCAGTATGCCCATCTTGAAATGCAAGGCGGTGAGACCAACTTCACCACAATTTACTATCATGACGCAAGACAGGTCGAAAAGGATGCAGGAATTCCATGGCTCAAAGGGCAACAGGCAGACATACCATGCAAACAATGCACGAAGAGGCACAATATATGCCTTCAGAAATATGATGGTTAATTGGACATGGGGGCTTGCATGTGGTGTAGCAAGCAAGGTGTGGGATGCATGATCAATGTACGAGGTTATGGGACTAGTAAGAGGAAAGAAAAGAAGGGTAAGGGTAAGGATAAGGGTTCAGAGGTGGAGAGAAGTCCGGGGTTGAAGAAAAGGGCGAGGGAGGATACTCCTAAAGATGAAGACGTTTGGGATTTGGATCGACCAGGCCCTTTGAAAAAGGCAAAGGTTGTGCCCAGGGCATGTACCCCCTTATTCCAGCCTGGGGACTCTCCACAGCCACTATCTCCCCCACCTCTCTTGCCGTCATCGCCACTCCCAGTCATGGTGGTATCAATACTGCAGATCTCAGTGACACCACCTACACCTGTCATCTCCCAGCTGCCTCCCCCTCCACCTCCTACTCCTTCTCCACCACCTATTACTCAGACTACGACAATTCTGATCCAATTTCTGACCAGTGAACTTCAGGATGTTAGTTTCTATGTGACATCATTGGACGGCAGTTGCTCTGCAGTACTCAGCTTCAACTGGCTCACCTGCTACAATCCATCGATTGACTGGGTATTGGGCAGTATAACTTTCAAAGACTACAGAGCTGACTGCCGCTCTGACCCCTCAGGCCTCAACCGCTGCTTCACAGTCCAGCATTCTGCTTTCTAACAATCCATCGCCATCTCTGAAGTTGGAGGCTCTGCAAATAGCCCTAGTTAATGCAGAGCATTTGTTCATGCCTGCAAACTAGAAGGTTCGCAAACCTTTCAACTCAATCTCGCAGATCTCGACAAATATGCTCGAGGTTCTATGATGGTCAACACTTCTGACAACCTGGATAGCATTAAACAGCATGTTCCAGAATTCTATCACAACTTCGCTGATGTCTTTAGTAAACGGTGTGGTAACTCATTAGCACCTCATAGACCTTACGACCTCAAGATCAACCTCAAGGATGGCATGTTGCCCCCTCTTGGTCCCATTTATTTCCTCTCAGTATCCAAACTCCAATCCTTATGAGACTTCATCAACGAGCACCTCAACATGGGCTTCATATGCCCTTCAGGTTTGTCACATGGCACCCCAGTACTATTCGTATGCAACAAGGATGGCTCCCTGCAACTCTGCGTAGACTTTCATAGTCTAAACAGAATTATGAAGAAGGACCTTTATCCACCTCCCCTTATCTCCAACCTCTTAGACACCCTGAAGAAAGCTCGTATATACACCAAAATCGATCTCTGACATGCTTACCATCTCGTTCAAATTGCCAAAGGGGATGAATGGAAGACAGCCTTCAGGACATGTTATGGATCATTTGAGTGGCTTGTCATGCCTTTTGGACTTTCTAATGCCCCTGCTGCTGCTTTTCAGTGCTTCATGAACAACATCTTTGGAGATCTCCTAGATAACTGCACCATCATCTATTTGGACAACATGCTTATCTATTCCAATGATGAATCCTCACATATCGAACACATTCGTGAAGTTCTTCGACAATTACACAAACACAGTCTGTATGCTTGAGAAGACAAATGCTCCTTCCATCAAATGTCTGTTGAATACCTTGGATATATCCTATCTCCCAAGGGTCTTATGATGGTGGAAGACAAAGTCAAATGCATCACTCAATGGCCTGAGCCGCGTAAAGTCAAAGACGTCCAATCATTCCTCGGATTTGCGAACTTCTATTGATGATTCCTTTTCAATTATTCCTCCATTATAACTCCCCTTACTCAACTCACTCACAAATGTCTGATGGCAGGGAAGGTCTAATAAGACTGATAACTGACACACAGAGCAACAAGTGTCTTTGAGGCTTGTCAATATGGATGCTAAAGACAAGGCCCAAAGGTGTGCAATGGTGCGTTGTTATGGGCGCTTATTTAAGCGCCAGAGAACGCACATGCAAAAGAGAAAAGCACAAAAGAGAACCAAAGATGCAAGTGCAAAACACAAATGCAGGGGAATAAAATCATGACCCAACAAGGCCTGGCGTGGAACTGGAGTGAGGAGTGTAGAGATGCATTTAATAAGCTGAAACTGGCATTCACATCTGCCCCCATCTTAACTCATTGGACTCCTGATTTGCCCTTGATTGTGGAGACAGATGCATCAGATTACACTTTAGCAGCTATACTTTCTCAACACACAACAGATGGCGAGCTTCATCCAGTTGCTTACCATTCCTGAACTTTCACTTCCCCCAAACTCAACTATGATGTCCATGATAAAGAACTGCTCATGATGTTCGGAGCTTTTCAACGCTGGCATCACTACTTGGAAGGTTCCGCCGAGCCCATCAATGTCATCACCAATCATAAGAACTTAGAGTACTTTTGTACAACCAAGTTGTTGACTAGACATCAAGCTAGGTGGTTGGAATACCTTTTACAGTTTAACCTCATCATTCGTTTCAGACCCGGTCATTTGGGCACTAAGCCTGATTCGCTCACTAGACGATGGGACATCTGTCTTAAGGAGGGGATGAGTGACTACACCACCATTAATCCTCAAAACCTTCAACCCATCTTCTCTCAACATCAGTTGACCACATCCCTTTGAGCCACAAGCCTGGTTGAACCAGTATTGAGGGCCTTGACTATTATGGACACCGAGTGCATCCTGAATGACATTAAACATCATCTTCCTTCTGACTCCTTATCTCAGAAACACCTCGCAAATAATGATGACCTGAAGTGGCAGACCAATGCCAACAGTCTGTTACTGTTCAACGATTGCATCTACGTTCCCGAGGCTCAAAGACTTATGCTTACGTGTGTTACAACATAAGCATGATCACATTCTTTCCAGACACTTTGGAATTAACAAAACAATAGACCTTGTTAGACGCAACTACAACTGGCCTGGCATGTGCTCATTTGTTAAAGACTATTGCAAGTCCAGCAGGATATGTATGCAGAATAAATCACAACGTCACAAGCCATATGGATTACTCAAACAGCTTCCAGTATCAGACAAACCCTGGAACTCGATATCCATGGACTTCATTGAGCAGCTTCCCATGTCTTTGGGATTCACAGCCATCCTAGTCATAGTCGACTGCCTTTCCAAACAATCCATTTTCATCCCCACTTTTGATACCATCACTTCTCCTCAGCTCACAGAACTCTTCGTACTTCATGTATTCTCCAAATATGGCATTCCTTCCCACATCACTTTAGATTGCAGCTTGGATTTTGTGTCTCACTTTTGGCACTCTCTTAGGAAAGCCCTCGACATGAAGTTGCATTTCACCTCAGGCTATTACCCAGTAGGTGATGGCCAGACCGAACATACTAATCAGACATTAGAACAGTACCTTCATGTTTATTGCAACTATCAACAAGACAATTGGGCCTCACTATTACCCCTTGCAGAGTTTGCCTATAACAATGCTCCAAGCACGACTACTGGTGTATCACCATTCTTTGCCAACAAAGGCTATTATCCCAATTTCACCATTCATCCTGAATGTGACCTTGCTTCATCACAAGCTCAAGACTTTGTAGTTGACCTGGACAAGTTGCACCAACAACTTCAAACCAATATTCTTGATGCTCAACAAATGTACCAAACCTCAGCAGATGCTAGTCGACTTCCATCACCAAACTTCCCTGTCAGCAGTCTCATGTTTGTCAAAGCCAAATTCTTCAGGACTATATGTCCCATGAAAAAGCTAGCTGAGAAATTTTTGGGTCCATTTGAAATTATTGCACGTCCTGGTACTCACTCAGTTACTCTGAAACTCCCAGACTCCATAAACTTCATATATCTCATATTCCATGTTTCAATGCTCGAGCCAGCCTCTCCTAATCCCATTCCTAATTGCATTCAATCACCTCTGCCCTCAGTCATCATCGACGGTGAACACAAATTTGAGATATCTGAGATCCTTGAATCAAAAATCGATAATCAACGTACAGTGTGTAGATTGTTGTACTTAGTGCAGTGGGCTGGATATGAGGGCACTGATGAAGAAAGTTCATGGCTCCTTGCAACAGAACTCAATCATGCTTCCGAAATCGTTCAAGACTTTCACAAGTCGTACCCGTCCAAACCTGGACCATTACCCATTCCATAAGTACCTCGCAATTTCTCTTCTGTTCACTCTCACTCATTCCATTCATTATCACTCTCACTCATTCCATTCATTATCACTCTCACTCATTCCGTTCATTATCACTCTCACTCATTCCATTCATTATCACTCTCACTCATTCCATTCATTATCACTCTCACTCATTCCATTCATTATCACTCTTCGCATTTCAGTTCCGTTCACTCTTGCTCATTCTGTTCACTCTGTTTCAAGTTCAAAAAAAAACATTCAAATCTCAAATCACTCATTCCAACTCGCAATTCAGCTTCTTCTTTCTGTTTTCAAGTTCAACTCTCAGTTTCCAATCCATCATTCCTTATTCCACTTTCGACTCTGAACCATTACTCCAAAACCATTATTCCCTATTCATATTCTATTCTACAAGTCTGCATCTATCTCCCCTTCCTCAGGCTCATCAAACAAACTCCTTGGCTCTTCTGCCCCCAATACCCAATTCTCCCAAGTACCTCACACCCTAGGAGGCTCAGGTGCCTCAGGCATTATATCTGCACTAACAGACCTCTGATACCCAATCTGCAACGACAAGTTCCTTACCTCCACTCACAATCCGTCATTCGACATGCACAACTTGGCATTCTCATGACTATTCCTCAACACTTCCCTATGAAGGTCGTCCACAGAGCACCTGAGCTCTTCGAGAGCTGCAGTCAATGTGATGACTGGGGGGGCTGAGGAGGTACAGGAACAATGATGGGGGGGAGGGGGATGAATGCAGGAGGCAGTGAAGGAGGAGGAGGAGGAGGGGATGGCATAGGTGGTGGAGAAGGAGTAGGAGGTGGAGGGGGAGGCAGCTGGGAGATGACAGGTGTAGGTGGTGTCACTGAGATCTGCGGCATTGACACCACCATGACTGGGAGTGGCAATGACAGCAAGAGAGGTGGGGGAGATAGTGGCTGTGGAGAGTCCCCAGGCTGGAATAAGAGGGTACATGCCCTGGGCACAACCTTTGCCTTTTTCAAAGGGCCTGGTCGATCCAAATCCCAAACATCTTCATCTTTAGAAGTATCCTCCCTTGCCCTTTTCTTCAACCCCGGACTTCTCTCCACCTCTGAACCCTTATCCTTACCCTTACCCTTCTTTCCTTTCCTCTTGCTAGTCCTATGACCTCGCACATTGATCGTGCATCCCACACCTCACTCGCTACACCACATGCAAGCCCCCATGTCCAATTCACCATCATATTTCTGAAGGCATGTATTGCACCTCTTCATGCATTGTTCGCATGGTATGTCTGTCTATTGCCCTTCGAGCCATGGCATTCCTGCATCCTTTTCGACCTGTCTTGCATCATGATAGTAAATTGTGGTGAAGTCGGTCTCACCACCTCGCATTTCAAGATGGGCATACTGAAAAGGCAAATGGTCAACACATATGGAATTCCAAGAGAGGGCCTTACTCACCTTTGCACTCTTTAAATACGAACCCTCAAACCATGGTACCCTCATATTGATCGTGTCCTTTGATGACTCATCGAGTTGAGCCAGGTTACACTCAATGGTGGACAACAAGGGGGTGGGAATGTCAGAGATGCATGAGGCATTGCCGCTTTTCAAGTACAAGCTGATGGGCGAGTCGTATAGGCCCATGAGCTTGCGGACATAGACAGGGTTGATGAAAGTGTTTTCCATTTCCAAAGTCAACAAATGGTTACCACCCTAACTCCCCCATGACTTCTCTTATATGCACATGCAACTCTGAACTTTAACAGGGCCATATTCTAGACTTTCATTTCTATGGCCTCGTGGGACTCAGCCATAAGGGAGGGATACTATTAGGAACCGTATGCTGGCATGCCCAACAATTCACTTCAGCCCGCTCAGCCTAACTATGCTGTCACTTGCTTATTCATTACTCAATCTTCAGCCCTCGAATTCTATTACACCTCGTGTATCCCTCTTGGCATCACATGCGCCTGTCAATTTACTCTGTCCATTTATATCATGCTCCACACACTCACAATTCCATTCTGTCCTCATTTACATTTCATTCCTTCATTTACATTTTCACTATATTTTCAATTCCATCAGTCTCTTATATCTGATCTGTCATTATGTTCTATAAGGTAACTCCATGAGAATTGGGATGACATGTCACCCCCCAATGTCACAGAGGAGATCAAGTTTAGGACATAGAGTTTCTGTTCTAGCTTTACAGGATCCTCGGACTTTCTTATCTATTATAGGAATCACTTCAACTCCTGGTAGATTTGAGAGTAGTATAAAGATCTTGTACATTCTGTAGTTCAGTCCTCATTCAGATAATCAACCTTGATTTTGACTAATCTCTCTTCTGTCTCACTAATCTGAAATTAGGGACCGGTGCAATTCCAGTGGGCACAACATATAAGTTGAAGCCAAATCACTATCCCGAACCTCACCATTGTTTCACCTTTGGGAGATATTCTTATTTACAATTATGTCACTCTTTCTACATCGTAACAGGTAGGGAGGTAAGCCCTGGGCATACCCAACCAGCAAGGAATGGTTTCTGTCTGAATTAGTCTATGATTACAACCCCTCTAGGTATAAAAGTAATTGAGGTTCTTCTCTTATAAATAGATACAGATCATACCATGAAGCTCAGGAGACTTTCTTATCAACTCAAAACTAGAGCATCAAAGAAAGTGTTGAAACTGATTGATGATGTCAAGTGTGCATACCTGTTAAGAACGTGGATGAGTGAGGTTCTTAGCGCTGAACTCTTGGCAAGGTTATAATGTCACAGAGGTTTGGATGTGGTCTTGGCTTCAGCTTATATGCTGCACCTTCCAATATTGTTGATCCCTAACTTTGGGCAGAGGTTTGGGTAGAGTGAGGTCCTAGAGACCTATGGTTGAAAGTTCAGAGGGACGACGAAAGCTCAGAGGGGAGCGAGGTTGCTGGTTGTATTCTAATTTGATTATCAGACTACTGAACTTCTACATTACATGTGTATTTATACTAATGCATATTTCAAATCCTAGTAGTACTTAGTGACCGAGAACAAGGGGAACATGAATGGGAAAAGAGGGTTTGGTCAAAAGAACAAGGGGACAAAAGTACAAGGGCTTGAGTGAGCTTTTGGAATCTGGGTGCTGTGGGATCTTAGGCAGGATCTTGACATACTTCTGGTCTGGGAAAGGGTGAGTGGAGTTAAGGTTGATCGGTGAGAAGGTGGGGCAGAAATTAAAGGTGTCTAAGGATAAAGGTTGGAAGATGCTTGACTAGCGAACAGAGGGTGTGTTGTCCGGTTGGAGGGTTGAGGGTTGGTGGCTGGGGTTGCATAAGCCCAATAGAGTGGGTGATTGGAATAGGCTGAAGGTAAAGGTGTAGCCATGTGATTTAAATGGGGGTGTCCTGGAAAGGGGCATGACCGCATGGTTTGATTTGGAGATTAGAGCGGCTGTGACCTCGGCAAGGTCATGACAATATCGAGTATCTGGTAATTTGGCAGTGCTGACTGAACAATCAGTCTAATCCCATATGCAAGTGACCAATCCATATATATATATATATGTCACTTGGTACATTGGTCTCAGCTTGGTACATTCAACATCCACAGTCCCCATTCCTATCCCTCATCTACCCTTCCTGTCAAGCTTTGGGACTGCTGAAAGGTCAGGTGGACAATGGCCAAGTCCTGCAGGCTGGGAGTAGTGGCATTGGCTTCAATGTACTCATGCATTGTACCCTACTTGCCATGCATGCCACTGATTTGCAACAGACGGGTACTCAGGGGGATGCTGATGATGCCGGCCCAAGTAGAGGACTTAACAGAGGAGGAGAAGGTAGAAGGGCCTAAGCCTAGTCGATACCCAGAATGAGGAAGTATGTACATGCATGTCATACTTATATAGGTTAAGGGACGACATCTGGAATAAGGAATGTGGAACAATAAGATATGTGGGTATTGTCCACAATGAGTAAATTTAGAATGAGGGAATGTAAGCAAAAAAGAAACAATGAGAATAAGGTGACAAGAATGTGGCCAAGGATAGGACAATAAGGGGTGCCTGACTATAAAACAATAGGGTGGTGACCCAAGATAAAACAAGGACAAAATGTCCTGAGGTAAGACAGGTCAGGAATTACGGAGCAGACAGAGTGGGGGGGTTGATGGGTGGTGGATGATAAAGAGTGGATGTGGATGGTAGATGCACCGAGCCAAGACTGTCACACCAAGTGGTTTATATGTGGCGTAGGCAATGGTACAAGGATGTGGTCTGACTGCTTGGTCGGTACTGCTGAATTACTGGATCCTCAGTACATGTACTTGACACTTCCCCACTCATTATACATTAATCCCCTCCCCATTTATTCCTTATTTCTTGGCCCATTCTACTTTGGGACATTTTTCCATTGTTTTATCTTTGGCCATGACCCTATTGTTTTATATCTGGTCATTTTCTATTATTCTATTCTTGACCACATTCCTATCATCTTATTTTCATTGTTCTATTCTCGTCCACATTCTTTATTCTATGCTTGATTGTTGTGGACAATGCTCCACATGCTTTACATACCTTATTGTTCTCCATTCCTTATTCCACATCTCACTTCTTAACCTATATAAGTAGCGAATGTATGTAGATAGTTCTTCACTCTGAATATTGACTTGGTTTATGCTCTCTAGTCTTCCCTCCTCCTGTCTGAAGTCCCTTACTTGGGCTGACACTCTCAGCACTCTCCTGGGTCTTTCTTCTATCCAAATTAGTGGCATGCATGGAAGCGCAGGGCACAATGCACAAGTATATGGAAGCCAAGCCACCCTGATTGGTCTACAGGACTTGGCCAATTCCTGCCTGTATCTTGGGCATTATTGATACCTAACAGATGAATATAGATAATATCTACTCCATAGGTATCCTTGCTCTGAAAAATGAGCGCATATCAAATATGCTCCATTTTTTGACCGACCTGGTATTGCAGTTGCTTGTAGGTTTGCATGCTTGCACTTGCATTAATTAGTATATAAGGCAGTTTCTGTCAAATGTTTTGGTAGGTGAGATGAGATAGACAATTTAACAAGTTTGAAAACCATAAAACTTGGAGGGCAGGATGTTGTCAAGCCTACAGTACCAAGCTCCAGTTCACTCGGTAGTACTGACCACACGACCCTTACCGTTAATCCCACACACCAGTGACAAGTCATTCCTCACTAGTACATGGTCTCGGCTTGGTACATTCAGTTCATTATTTGGTTCACTTTCCCCACCCAGTCCCTTCTATTCTTTATTATTCTTTTATTCCCCATCCTTCCTGTTGCATATTTTCCCATGACATTCACTATTCATTATTATTCAGTCACAGCCCTATTGTTTTATATTTGGCCACCCTCTATTGTTATATTTTCCCTCACACTCCTACTCGTTTATTATTGGTCATATTTCATTGTTTTATTCTCGTTTACATCTTATTGTTCTATTTTAGATCACTGTGGACAATACTTCCACATGGTCTCCATACCTTATTCTTTTCTCCATGTCTTATACCACCCTTATTCCACATTCTGCCTCTTAACCTATATAAGTAGCAAATGCATGTACATAGTTCCTCAGTCTGAGTATCAATGTCAAGTACATGTACCGAGACCCGTCTACTCGGCAATGCCGAATGAGCAACCATCCTATATCCACAACCAAGTGCCCGTACTGCATGCATAACTCTCGGTACACTGGTCTTGGCTCGGTACATCCACCATCCACACTCCTTGTCCTCATCCTTTGGTCCGTCTCACCTCGGGACTTCCTTCCCTTGTGTTATCCTCGGTTACAGCCATTGTTTTATAGTTGGCCACTCCCTATTGTCCTATCCTTGGCCACATTTCTATTATCCTATCCTTTATTGTCTTATCCCCATTGTGCATTCCTTCATTCTAATTTTATTTGTTGTGGACAATAACTACATGCTCTGCATACCTTGTTGTCTCACATTCCTTATTCCACATGTCGCTTCTTAACCTATATAAGTAGGACATGCATATACATATCTCCTCATTCTGGGTATTGACTAGGCTTAGGCCCTTCTACCTTCTTCCCCTATATTAAAGTCCTTGACTCGGGCCGGCATCACCAGCATCCTCCCGAGTACCTGTCTGTTGCAAATTGGTGGCATGCATGGCAAGTAGGGTGCAATGCACAAGTACATTGAAGCCAACGCCACTACTCTTCGCCTGCAGGACTTGGCCATAGTCTGCCCAACCTTTCGACAGCACCCCTCAGCAGTACCGAAGTCTGTGAGTACCCGAAGCTTGACAATATACCCAGAATCACACTACTTTCTGTGCATTACAATATGGTCTTACCAGACACATTTTAATGACCTTTCTATCTTGTTATTTGGAACCAGGTCTCCTGGTAGCCCTTTCTAACTGTTTTGAATCAGGATCTGCTCATAGCTTCACCGGATCATCTTACTCCCAGGAGGGTGTCCAACAAGACAGATCCATGCCACAGCATTTTTGACCCAATACCAGTATAGATTTGGAAACCACCCAGTTCAGAAGAACTTCAGTTTTTTCCAGCCGACTGGAAGGCAATGCCCCACCCTCGGCACTCTGTCCAGCATGCTTAATCAATCAGCATCAGCTCACGGACCATTTGAAAAATTTTTTATGATCATGACCCTTCTCAATCTAGTGACCTTGCTAACAGCACAGATATGTCCACCAGATTTTCCATCCAGACGACTTCAGTCCACCCATCTGGCTGTCATGTCACTAGATCTGTTGGTTGGCAATATTCGAGCACAACTCGCTCACCTGCTATAATCCGTTGATTAACAGAGTATTGGGCAGCATTATAATCTGTTAAGCCACTAACGTTTTTAGGTGTATCCCGATGGTCTTGGTCCAGTCAGCAATTGCCACTGTTCCAAAAGCCTCACCCAGGATCCTGTTCTGTCGCTGGAAGCTTCGCCAATAGCCCTAGTCAATGCAACTGCCTTGTGCATACTTGTATACCAGAATGGCTGGCAAGTTTTTGGCTGGGACCTCTCAGTCAATGTTGTTATTTGGTACATTCGGCCAAGGTCTCTTCCATCCATCCACATCCGTTCCCATTCATTCACTCCATATATGCATATCATATGCATTTACAACCCTTCTCCATTCTTCTTGGCTAGAGGCCAACACCTTTA
>QLPG01013892.1:0-28511 GCA_003314385.1 Gomphus sp. MG54 | reverse complement strand
GGGAGCGGGTGGTTGTGGGGGATAGTGTGGGTTTTGTTTGAAGGTATGGGCTATAACACGAGTGTACCAGAGCTTGGTATCATGGTCTTGACAAGGTCAAGCCAAGAGCACCCATAACTAGTAATTGGCATGTGTAACCCCCAGGTATGTTATGTCTACCCATACCCATGAAAACCCATTACCCATTGTTATAGGTAATGGGTTTTCATGGGTACACTTATATAAGCAAATTTCAGTGCTAAGCTCACTTATATAAGCGAAGCTCAGCACTAACCTCACTTATATAAGTGAAGTTTAGCACTAACTTCACTTATAGGTAGGGGTTTGGGCCGGGTTGGCAATCCTGACCCTGACCCATAGCTACCCCTACCCACTACCTATGCAGGTTTCCAATACCCATGCCAATCACTATCCACAACCCAGCCTAACCCATGGTGTCACACATGCACATATGACATGCACATGTACACATATGATATGAATGCATCATATCTGCACATGCACATGTAGGACATGAATAGGGAATGGCATGGGTCACCCATGGGTTAAATGTGGGTGACCCGCACCCGACCCATGAGAAACCCAAACCCATCAACCCATGGGTTTTTTCCCATGGGTCGATGGGTGTCGGGTGCACGCCGCACCTGCAGGCTTGCGGTGTGTTTGTGTCCACGAATGCGCAGTACACGCACGTGTCGACACGAATGCGCTGTATGCGTACGCATCGATTCGAACGCGCTGTACGCGTACATGCCAACTCAAACATGCTGTATATGTATGTGCTGACTTGAACGCGCTGTATGCATACTCACCGACTCGAACGTGCTGTACACGTACATGCCGACTTGAATGCGCTGTATGCGTATGTGCCGACTTGAACACACTGTATGCGTATGCACCGACTCGAACGCACTGTACGTGTACGCGCCAACTCAAACATGCTGTACGTGTACACGCCGACTCCAACGTGCCAACATGGACACGTTGAATGCGCATGCACGAACACACTGTACGCGTGCACGTATGGCTCGTTGGTATCGGCGCATGCATGTCATACATGTGCAGCGCGTGTGTGTCGTATGCGCATGCAGGGCGTGCGTGCCATATGCATGTGGGGGCATGTGTGTCATATGTGGGTGCATGTCGTACGTGCACACGTATGACAGGAGCAAGTGTCTGGTTTGGTGTCGTGCTTGTGCACATGCATGCGTACATGGTTGATGTGCCTGGTTGGGCCGGGTCACGGGTGCTCTCGGCTTAACCTGCACCCAAACCCAAGGGCACCCGACCCGGTGACCTGTGCGGGTTGGCCAAACCCGTGCTATTCCCTAGACATGAATGCACCATATGTGCATGCATATGACATGTGTGCAGGTGTGGCATGCACCCAACACCCATCCACCCATGAGAAAAAACCCTTGGGTTGATGGGTTCAGGTTCCCCATGGGTTGAGTGTGGGTCTGTTGGGGAATAGGGAATTCTCCACTAGACATGAAGGGCCACTGAACCAGGATCAGTATATTGGATTCCAAACCTCTCTCACTCAGAAAATTATCCAACAAACCAGTCTTGAATTGACTACCAAAAAATATATGTATTCCCTGATTAAAAGCCTCCAATTTTGGCTTTTTTTCACTCATTAACTGTCTCAATAAAAGCATTTGAATGAGACCTTGGATATGAAATATTCATATCTCAGGGAGCTCCACATTGATTTGCTGGATTATTGGTATATAAGATAGCTAGGATCCTAGAGCATACATATGTCATAATATTTTTGATGATTTTAAAAATTATATTGAATTTTCTATTAGATACACAATCCAAAACTTCCAAACATGCAAATGGTTTTGTTCCTTACTGTAGTACCAGCATAGGTTGCCCTTACAGCTAGCTAGCTAGACATGATACATGACAAATTCCCTTCTATATAGCCCAAAATCTTAACAAATGGGTCTTCTTCCTTCTGATAAACACTGTAGCGACAGTTCTTAGATCAAAAAAACAAACATAGAAGTTCCATAGGCTGCCAGAGTAGGTTAGGTTCAATGAAAGCCTGTGGATCATATTAGAGTTGACTTGAGAACTCTATCAGCTCCTTAGGATCAAATTTGTAGTGAGAGCTTATTACTCTTGGAGGGATAGTTATACAGAACAGTTAGAACAATTCTTTTCCATCAATGAGTGTCAAACAATTTGCTGACACTAGCTAAGTTCAAGTAAACAATCAGCAACATTTGACATTTGTATACTACAGATACAAAGAGTTAAATACACTAGACTCCTTATATGACAACATGCGGTTTGTCATGTCACGTGTCACGATAACTTTCTCAACGCCATCCTAGTCAAATTTACACCATGTCTTAGTGCGTTGACCAACCTATATTCTAACAATTCCGTCGAATCTGACAGTCTCCTACTATCAAAAATGGCTTTCCTTACTTTCCATGTCGGTTCTGTACAACTAACTTACCCTTCGGATTCCATTCTCCGGAAAACTACTTTCGAATGAAATGTGGATATCATTCTACATTTAATGCTTCCTTCTTGCCACAGCATCATCGCAGGTCGTGCGATCAAAGCGGAGTGGTTATCTATCGGAACCTTGGTCACTGCAGCCAGTGTCGCTGCTATTTCTTTGTCAGGAGGTAATAAGAAGGAAGCTGCATCCACTGACAGCGCAGGGGTGGTCAGCTTGGCTAAGGAGCAAGGCAAATTTGGCTCCAGGTGTGTCCTTCATCTTTGATCTGTGGGTGTACAAGGGAAACCTGTGGTTAGGTGGATTAACCGTTTTTTTGGATAAGAGGCTGTTTTCTTTTGAGTGTGTCAATTAGCGTCAGGACAATACTGATTTATTTTTTGTTTACTTGCAGTGAGGAAGAAGAGTTGTAAGTTCTACGATTTCATGAAGACAATTTCGTCCAAATTGAACTTCTGTTAGTATCAAGAACTTCATCGTGGAAGCAGAGAAATCAGAAAAGCATTAACGCTAGAGCGAAGATAGATGTTGCCCTAGCACCCCATTCTTCCTGACAGCAAACTCTCTAGAACATGTTCCCACCCATTTCAACTAAGTGGGAGTGACATTCATAACCTGTGCTGACGAGTCCTCAAATCATCTTGCAATTTTCCAGTGACCCACGTTGAGTAAATGAAGTAACAATCGGTCATTGTAAACGCGTGCGTATATTGGGAACAGCAGGGTAGTTGCATAATGTCACTGAAAATGAAAAACTCTCGGGCTACATAGTTAAGACAAGAAAAAACATAGAAACAGACACTGGATACGTAGTTATCGATGAGACCGCCAAGACGGTTGTTCCTGTTGGGAATGATTCTGGTTGTGTTGCTGAGGAAAGCTGGATTGGAAATAAGGAGGATGGAAAAAATTCGGCGCCTGCGCATGGCCTATGTTATAGCCGCTATTGTGTGGGAGGCCGTATTGGGACTGCAGAAAGTTGAACGCATTTGAAGGGTTTATTTGGAATGGAGTGATCACGGATGTAAAACTTGTGGGAGACCCGAATTGTTGGGGTGGAGGGGAGGTAGAGGGCGCGGCACCAGCAATGGGAGGGGGCTTAAAATTCTATGCGATAAGTTAAACCAGAATAAGGAAGGCAAATGCTGAATGGAAGGAGAAGACACACATAACGCCGGCCCTCGCGATATAGCTCTTCGAGCTTCTGGTCAAATATACCCTGTTCTTCAAAGTTGTGGTATGCCTTGTAGAGTAGCAACGCGGATCGCGCATCCTCGATCGAGTCGTGCGTCTCCGTTTGAATGTTCTGGCCGAGGACAAACCATGAAAGGAAGCGTAATGAGAGTTTACGCTGGCGGTCTTTAAGGAAGTAGAGGTCCACTGTGTCGATGACTTGTTCAGGCGGAACAAAAATGTCTGACCATCATTTTAATATATTTGAATGGGATGCAAGAGGGGATACCGACTTATTGTCCGAAAATCCTTGGCAAGCCCATGCCCGATGAAAATGCACCCAAGATCCACCAAGAGACGTAGTTTTTTGTACGCGACTTTCAATGGCACCAGCGTGAACCTTGACACCTGAGGATCGAGATCTCCGACTAAATACTCAATTCAAACCCGCGTAAAATGGAGGTATTAAGAATCTTACATCTGATCCCTGACCACTCAGTAAGATAATCAACGATGGTCTCGCTGGTGTGGATATAGTCGTCGATAAAGGGCAGGCCCTGATTCGGACCATCGCCACGCAGCACAGATACGCGTGCAAGACCGAATCTCGAAGGTCTGATCATCTTCTTGGCACCATCCGAGCGATACTCTGTCTCATCCTGGTTTCCATGATTATAACTAACGTAAGATATATTCAAGAGAGAGGGACTCGCACCTGCTGCATGAGAACGAATTCGGCGTCGATAGCGACGAGCGTGCCGGGAGTGGGCAGCTCTTCAAATCGGAGATTTTCGTGCTTGATATGAACTTTGTCCCGGGCCCTTGAAACATCGATTTCTAAGTCGGAGATAATATATTGGACTCAAGAATCCTGACTGACTGTGAAATCGATGAATCGCAACTCAAGATGGCTGGATCTCGTATCTCGGGGAGCCCACTGTAATCCAAACTATCGCTGACGTCGATTCGTTCCAAGTATAGGATCGCAGGAACCTATGGAGGATCAGTCTTTTACATAGGCCTGAGTCACTGGACGAACTTTCCAAGTGCCTGGGAAACTTAATGCTTCCTCTTCGGTGACATTCTGCACCATGAAATCATTGAAAATGTACCACGGACTATCGATTTCTGATTGGAGCTCCGGCTCAGGAACTGCTCAGAGTTAATTAAAGTAATAGCAGTCCAGACAGAACACGCACCCTTGACAATGGCAACTAGGTGCGTAGTTTTCTCTTTGACAGCTACAATGATCGACTACACACGTCGTCCACATCTGCACTCACAGGAATGAGAGTGTTACTTACCCTCAGTTCATAAACCACAGCGTCAGGATCGTCTACACCTTCGACAATACCGCCCTGTTGACTCATCTCAGTCCCAAGTCTGACACTCACGCGCGGGGAGAGGAAGCGGCCGTTACGCCCGTCAAGCCAATATTGCAGATGGTCCTCACTATATACGCACGCATTGACAGTAAGAAGTGGTGGAAGGTCGCGGGTCGGGATGACGCGCCGGGAACGCTGGGTAGCCAACAGTTTGCAAGTTTGGCAAGTAGCACGGTACGACATGTCGCGGACAAGTGAGTTTCGTAGTATTGAGGAAAAGTCGCTTGAGGGAGGCGTCTCGTTGGAGAGTGTCTAGTAAAGGAGCTTTGAGAAAGTGTTACTTGCTGTTGTTGGTGTGGTTGCTCACTTTCTTGGGATATAACATCTCGACGACGTGGGCAAGGCCTTCCTTATCCCTTCTTGCACCACAGCTCCCACAAATGATGATGCTCTTCGCATCAATGCCAAAGAGCTGCGTGATTGGTGCAGGAGCGGGCGTGAAGAAATCGCCGGGGCTGTTCGTTTCAGAAGTGAGTTTGACAATGCGAGGATTGTGCGGGAACAAGTTTTCTTCTGACATGAGTTGTTCGAGCATGAAACGGTTGAAAGTTTGGATCTTAGAAACGTAGTCGGCATCGGCAGTCTCCCGACCATAGTCAATGAGACCCATTTGTCCCGCTGCGACCAACCATGTAAACAATGAACACAATGCCGACAATTATTGCTCGTAGACGTACCTTGGGGCAGTGCGCTGATGGTCTTGCAAAAGTTAGCGGCTTGACAGTTGATTCCTCGAGCATCCTCAAGCATCCGCACCACGAAACCCAGCTCACACAGCAAGCAATGTTCGCGCTGGCAGTTCGTGGTGATGTGACTCTTGGCAAGTCGACGTACAGGCACAGCATAATGCATTGCCTGCAGCAGCGGATTCGTGTACGAGTTGAGAATATGTGTTTCGAGGCCGCTGTAAGAAGTCTTGTTGTAAAAACTGGGGGTGTCAAGCATAAGCAACAAAGTGCCGATGAGCGGAGTGTGCCGCACCCAAAGTCAAAGTCCTCGACCCCGAACTTGGAATACTCAATCTCGACCTTACAATACTCACGTGGAATATCCGAAGGATGCATTTGGTTTGTTGGCGAATCGGGGCCCTGAATTTTCACTGTTACTTTTCAAAGGTCTTGCAAAGGCGCAAATGATAACAACCTTTGATTTATTGCTCCTGAACCTGCCCTCTTGCTTGTTCCTACTTCCACCAAATACCATATTGCGTCTTCCCCTCAACTCCTTAGGGAGGGTTGCATACCCAACGAAATCGAAAGTCTTCATGGAGGTGAGAATCTGAGGAGGGATCCGGGTTGGGGGTGGATACGCAGGTACGCTTGGTTGATGTAAATCTCGTATATTCGCGGAAAAGAGGGCTGTGTGGTAATATGGTAAGCCTATTGAATTGAGTGGGCTGTCGGGTCAAGGAACTGTGTCAGTGTTACGAAAGGTAAGAAGCGATGCCGTCACGTTTGGTCATCCCAGCGAATGTCTGGGAGAGGATCTGGGGTATCGTGCCAGACAATTGGCTGTCCGTCATATCCATTGAAAGGCCGGTAAAGATCATCTTCACCAGGGCTAGTACTCAGGAGATGGATAACGCCATCGGCATCACCAAATGCGAGATACTCGCCCGTGGGAGACACGGCGCTGGAGCTCACGTACGATGTGGATTCGAGCTTTTCGGGCATCAGGACGGAAAGTCCACACTGAAAGGGACGCACCTGGCAAAATTCGGGTGGAGCTGTACCTTGATTGAGGACGTCAATGATATTTACAAGACCACGGGCAGAGGAAACAATGAGTGTTGAAGAACGACGTGGGTGTACATTAATGAAAGCAGGGCCGGCGAGGAAACGAATGGGGGTAAGGGGGCGGAGCATACGCAGGTCGTATACCTTGATGAACTGGTCCGTGACGGGCCGAGACTGGCGCAGACCCCATCCGATGGTATACACAAAGTTACCTGCAGAGTCAAGGCCCTGAACACCACCGAGATGCGACTTGATGGAATGCTCGCCAGAGGCGCCGTCGTCCCTGCGCATGCTGGTACGCACATCGTGAGTGCGCAAGTATCCGTCTGCAGAGCCTGAGATGAGGAGCGAATGGGAGAAATGGAGGTGGGTCAGCTCGGCGGGGACAGAGAGGGTACGGATAGGGCTGCCGGTGGTGGTATTGAGCATGAGCAAATCGGACGCAGAGGTGGCGCAGATGAGGGTGTGTGAATTATTTGGGTGCGACGCAAAGGTCACTATCGAAGACCCGGGCGCCCTGGGAAGGTTGAATGAGAGAGGTGAAAGGATATTCGAACATATGCCACAGACCTGAAATACCACTTGTTTACACCGCCCTTTGACCATGCGCCGAGGCCAGAGCCCGAGCCAGCCAGCGCCCTCACCTGGTCGCCTACTGTTATTTTCGTGACGGGGAGGTCATTGTCACCCACAGGGAAGAAGACGCCGCGCATGCGCGACTGACCGTAGTACGCAGCGAGCGAGCCAGCATTGTTTCCGCCCCAGAGCGTGTCGGAAACGGGGTCAAAGGCGAGTGCGACTACGGGAATGGGATAGACGTCGCGCAGAGGGGCGACATGAGTATAGCTCATCGTCGTCAGACGCAAGCGCGCGTGTCACAAACTCCGATCACCTCATGGACGACCAACAGCTTGATATAAGACAGATGAACAACTCTGGAGACAATGGCGATGGCCCTGCAGCTGACCAGGATTATGCAAAACGTGAGGCCGAGGAGCAGATGCGCAGGGACCTCCTGGCGACTGTCCTCGACCCACCTGCCAGGGAAAGATGTGAGGGACAAGTCTAAATGTGTTTGCCCTAACTTTATGTCTCTCCAGTGGCACGCATTGCGCTAGTGAGCCCCGTTCGGTCAAGACAGATAGAAGCCATTCTGCTACGCATGGCGCAGACGGGCCAGTTGCGCGGGAGGGTCAGCGAGGAACAGCTCATCGGTTTGCTCGAGCAGGTTTGTGACCATTACGGCCAATGCCAGACTAATACTGACTCTCGCTTAGGCTGAGGAGGCCCAAGGATCTAACACCGTGAAAAAGGGTGCCATCATGGTAGGCAGTATGATGAACTCCATTCCATGTGCGCTGCTCACCGCTCGCCGGCAGTACCAGCGCAGACAGGCAGACCCTGACGATGACTGGGACTTTGGCTTGTAAAGAGTACTGTAAATATTAGCTGTACATTTTCTCAAATAATTGTGTGGCAACTCTCTGTTTTGGCTCCAAATGCCGAGCGACGGAGTCTGAATTTGTGCTTTTCTTTCGACGCGCCTTTGATCTTCTTTACCACCATGTCCTCCTCTAGACACACCTCACACACCCCGCTTCCGAGCAAGTCCACCGTCCTCGCTGGTGCTGGCGTCCAGGACGCGTATTGGTCCGACGACGAAGATGTAGGTCTCGCGTTCTCCCAGACTACCGCATCGCCTAATGTATCTTATAGGAAGATGCAGAATGCCCTCTTTGTCTCGAGGAGATGGATGTCGCAGAGATGGGCTTCAAGCCCTGTCCCTGTGGCTACCAGGTCTGCTTGATGCCTCTGCTCACGCACGTACTCAATATCGGTCTAGATCTGCATGTTCTGCTACCACCATATCAAGTCCAACCTTAACGGTCGCTGCCCCGCCTGCAGGCGTGAGTACTTGGAACAAAACGTTGAATTCACTGCCGTAGCCAAAGAGGAGTAAGTCTTCCCTCTCGCCCTCTTCCTGCCGCCTCATGGCCATTTCTGTAGCGTAAAGCGCCAGACCCAACAAAAGAAGCGCAAGGAACGCGAGCGCAAAGAGCTCGACGCTCTCGGTCGACGACATTTTGCCAATGTTCGTGTGGTACAACGCAACGTTGTCTATGTCGTTGGTCTTGGCCCCCGTTTTGCAAAGGAAGAGGTAATGCTTACCACTTCGCTCGTTTCTAGCACTCACGTTATACATAGTTCATTCCCACCCTCCGATCAAATGAATACTTTGGACAGTATGGCAAGATCTCCAAGATCATTCTCGTCAAGCGTCACCTCCCTGGATCAAAGTCTCTCGTCATTGGTCTCTATATCACGTACCATCGACGTGAAGACGCAGCCCGGGCTATTCACGCAGTCGATGGTTCTCCCTCACCGGGTGGCGGAGGAGAGATTATGCGTGCTAGCCACGGAACAACAAAGTATTGTATGAGCTTCCTGCGCGGCCAGAACTGCTCCAACAAGGGGTGTCTGGATCTACATGAATGGGGTGACAAAAACGATTGTTTTACCAAGGAGGATCTCACCACTCTGTATGTCCGAGTCCGCCATCATTGGTGCTAGGACTGACTGCTTCCAGGAAACATTCAATGAAGGATGCTGAAAGTCAAACTCGTCCGCCTATCCGGAAGAAGGGCGATGACCATGAATGTAAGTACAGTAGTGGTCTAGATCTTGCTAGTCTGACAATACAAATCAGCTTCTGGTCTGCCACGAGGAACGTCTTGGGGCCAGAAGCCTTCTGTACTTCCAGCTTCGCAATCCCTCCCCTCCCGACCCTCTCGCAGTTCGAACGGCCGTACACGTAATCAGCCTCCCAGTCGGTCATCGACGTCCATTACAGATGGCCATTCTCGCACTGGGACTCGCGGACATGACCGGCGTGCTCCTGCCCATGCAAGCACTTCAAGTTCCAACCAGGCGTCATTCAAGCCTTCCGGGAAAGCTCACTCCCAAGCTTCATCGTCACGCCCGTCCACACCTGCAATTCCTCCGGTTGTAATACAAGGACGTTCTGCATCGCCGGTTGTGCCCACCGTTGTGCGTGCGCGTGCAGCTGAGCCTTTACCGCGCTCGACAACACCTGCATCATCTGTTGCCGTCGAGTCCGATCTCGGCTCGTCCAATGCTGACCTGGAGACACCCCTCTCACCTATAATTACACAGTCAACACAGCCAGCACCAGCACCATCTGCTCCCCCTGGCCTTTCACCCCCACAAACCTACCAGCTCTCCACACAGGCTCAGGCATTACTCGACGATGTCCGTGCACGTCGTGAACAAGTCATGCAACCTCATGTTTCAAGCCCCTTCCCTGAATTCGATCGCACCCTCGACAGCCTGGGTGGAGGAGAATTCAGTTTCAAGTGGACAATGGATCCTAGAGTCACACCCTCGGATCCTAGTGCTGGTTTGCAGGAGTATTACGGTTCTTTCGATCCGTTTACCTCGTCCACGTCGTTGTCTACGTCGTCTACGTCGCAGCCGCGAAAACAGCCTCAATTTCCTCAGCTCTCAGGTCCTCCTGGTCATTCCTCGCTCTCTACGGGCAACATTCCACCTCCCCCACAGCCTAGTAGCTATCGCGGTTCATTTAATCCTTTTGCTGATATGGAGGAGGATGCTGGTTCTTCGTCGCCACATACAGACAATGGCGATGGTAGCCGTCAAGAGTCTCGGTTTGGGTTTGCACGCAAGAGGACATCACCCTCTGCAGGTGACTCACCGAGTCTCCCAACATTTGCCTCTTCTCCTCTGGCTTCAGGCTCGCCTCTACACGCGTATCAGCAATCTAGCGGACCGTGGGGATATCAGGCACAGCAGCAGCAGCAGGTACCGTATCTTGCTGGTGTAAACCAGCAGTCACTCCTGTCTCCTCAACACCAACAGGCCCAGGCGTATGAATACACCCATCCGCCCGGTGTTCCGATTCCTTCTGTAAATCCTTCACTCTCTAGTCCTACATTTCGACCGCAGCACGCAGGGTTTCCTTCAGGACTACGTTTTCAACCCTTTGATAACGTGGAACCCGATAGAATCATGGTGATGCGGCATCGTGCAGACTCATCGGCGCATGCAGGTGATTGTCCTTTTATTCTATTTTCATTTCCCCGTGTAGGTTGGTGAGTTGACACTACATACTCAAGATAATGCGTCGCAGGGTTCTTTCGTGGGCCACCAAGTGCCAACTGACCAGCCCCCAGCCCCCTCACTGTCGCAGCAACAACACACTACGTTCGGATATGGAGGGCCTCCTGGCCTGCCTCGCCGCGATAGCACATCAAACACCACTTTTCATCCCATGTACTCGGAATCTCCTCAGCGCCAATCACCTCCTGCGAAATTTAGTGGGCATTCTAGTCACCGTGGCTCATCCATGTCAAGTACGCCAGCATACGGTGAGTTGTCTCGCGCTTTTAGTCAGGGGAGGGTGTCTTGAGTCAAGTGCCATTCCGTGCCTTCTCAGTGCGGAGCCCTCGACCCCAATCTTGACCTCGCGCGCACAACGATGTCCGGAGCCTGGGCCATCATTATTCGCGTACACCCTCCCTGCCATATACCGCTTTCCTCAAAACTTCTTGCCTGTCACGCATCATGAAACTGACATGCATTATGTTTTGTATCCTATTCTTCCAGCATCCCCTCACCATTCTCCTGCTCCAGTCCCCGCATCAGAGAAGCCATCTTCCCAAGATGCACCTATTTTATTGGCAACTGATTTCCCTGCCTTGCCTGCAACCACTGCCCCAGAGCCTCAGCCGAAGAGGGAGCAGAATCAGCCCTACATCCTTGCTGTGCCTGCGAAAGCCCCTGAGCCCAAAGTTGTTCCTCAGCCCGCCATCCTTCCACGTAAAGCGCAGACGAAGGCTGCGGCTAAAGAATCTAAAGCCTTTGCGAAGGTGGTTGAAAGTACAGTAAAGGCTACCCCATCCACTGCTCCTCCCGCCGTCAGTACAACTTCGAGTGTGGCTCCTAAGGGTCGCGCCAAGCAGGAAAGGAAGGAAGAACCCAAGTCTGCGCCCGCAATGGCATCTACCTCATCACCTGTCGAGCCGAAGAAGAACGTAAAGGCTACTCACAAAACATCCCCAGCGCCACCGCCTCCTGAGCCTGTTCAAGCACCACTATTCTCCAAAGTGTCAAAGAAGGCGAAGCCTGTTCAGTCGAAAGTGATCAAGATTAGCAAGGATGAAACTAAGTCGACATCGGAAGACTCTCAGAAAGAGACAGCCTCGCCGTCAGCCTCTTTGCAGCCAACTCTATCGGCGCCAGGACAGTCTGTCGCAGAAGTCTCCCAGAATGACGCGCCAGCAACACCGCCAATTAGCAGCGAGCCGTCGTCTCTCGCTGACTTGATTGATGGTCTTTCGCGTAAAGGTTTCAATTACGCGTCGTCGTCCGTCTTCAACCCCAAGTCGCTTGACCCTGACTCACAAACACCCTTGCAATACGACCCTCTTGTTCATGCTCTGTCTGCATTGTCCGTCGGTGGTGGCTCATTCGCAAACAATCTACCGCCTGTGTCTATCGATTCCGCTGTTTCATCGTTTCAACAGTTGCTCGAGACCCTGACGCAGACTATATCGGATCTCTTGCGTTTGCTGCCACGCACAACATGGGATGACAGTTCGTCATTCGATGGTGTATTGAGGGATATGCTGAAAGGCGATGATTTTCTTGATGACATGGGCGAGGAAGGTGGTAAAGACGATGAGGTGGCAGCATTGACTTTGGCATTGGAGCGACGTGCGCGATGGATGGAGGTCCAGCTGGCCAAACTGGAAGAGCTTCATCGAGATATTAATACGGCGGCTGTCCGAGCCGTGCTAACATTCAATGATCGTGGATGGGATCCAGCGGGTTTTTTGCCGCGTGCTGGGAAATCGCTCGCTCACTTCGATGCGCTGGGCTATATCCAGGGTAAAGGGAAGACCATGCGACAGATGACCCCGGAGGAGCTTCATAGGGCATCTGAAAAAGCAAAGGTCGAGGAAAAGGCTGCGAGGCATGCTGTCCAGGAATCAATTGAGATGATGAGGAGTTTGTTGCCGATAGAAGAGGAGTAACTTGTGAAATTTTCATCTTATAATTTTCTAAAAGCACCCCATTGGGCATTTAAACCCCTTATGTAATTTTCACGCGTGTCACACTTCAGTCACAGTCACGTGAACATTCATACGCGTGAATTATTACAGTATTTGCGACCAATAATATCTGCCCATTATAATGCCCTCGACCCGTCTGACCCTGGCTTTTGTTCTCACCACGCTCCTTATTATCATTGGCATCGTCAACTGCCTTTACCAGACGCAGGCGTCACACACACCATTCAGACCTCTGCCCAACTCTTATAAAGCTCAGACTCTCGGCGGTCGTTGGCAGCTTGTTCAAGCCTCTCTAGGGATCGAGCTATTCCCTGACTCGCTACCTCCTTCACTAGATATCACCGTATCATATCCATTATCGCGTATCAGCTTCCGACGAAACAAGCGCACGCAATTTGAATCCCTGCACTTTGCACATGACGCTCTCCGTGTACAAAAAATATCTCTCAAAGAACTTGTCGTTTCACTTAGGAGAATTGCACACGAAGAGACAAAAGGGGAGGCTCTCCGCTCAGACAGCAGGAGGAGTCGAGCTAGGTTGGGCCGGGGCATTGGCATTCATAAGCGACATACTTCGACACCACATTAGAATTATACTCGCAGCCCTTATTCTGTCTTTGTTACTTTTGGGTTGGAAGTGATTACGGATGGGTGTATAAATATGCATAGGATTTTAATGTCGAACACAACGAACAGGCGGGATGTTGAATGTTTCAAAGCGTGAGGGAGACGAGCCACAGTAGTATATGCCATCAATTATTCAATGCAGGGGAGGGGTAACAGCTCGAGTTCAACTAGCCATTTTCCAAGCGGCAAACTCGTCTAGCAGGACCGGCCACGCCTGCAAACCACGTTAGAGGAGAGCACTACGACATTAGAGTACTTACTCCTTCAGGGTCATAACCCTCAAGTGTAGGACCCACACATCGAAAGAAATCCAATGTCTGGATTTGTAGGTAAGTGCCACATCCAGAGCATAGATGATCGTTAATGACCATTGCCCACAGATCCTTGTTCACACCCTTCAAACTGGCCTTGTTCTGGGCCATGATCAGAACTCAGTCTGAACAGAATAATGGTGACGCACATCAATGTAATAAATTAATTCGTTCACGAGAGGATACTTTCGACCTAGTAGGGTTGACCAGAACACTTTAGCTATCTGAAAGCCAAATTGAAATCAATTACTTCAGCTGTACAACAACTTGATACCTCTATATCAATATTTCTTTCTTGACTGAGCATTATGCCTTTATCATTAAATGCTACGGTGGAGCTATTATAAATGCTCACGGTGCCTTTGCTAAGGAAAAAACAAAATTGTAAAATTTGACGAATGCACTGGACGCATCAGCAGTATATGGCCAATACATTGCGCTTCGATTGTAGGGCTCGGCAGCAACTTTCTTATTCGATGGAGCCTTGGAAACAATTGTATTCGAGATAAGCAGAGCCTCGAATTCGGTGAGAGCAATTTTGAGTTTCTCAAGCATGTCGATTCTTACAATGGAGTGATATGACAGTGAGGTTAGCATGTGCTCTATCAAGTGGACCACATAAAGAAACTACGGACTCTAACACGTGAAAACCTCTCAACCATTCATCCTTCGTCAACTTGCCAAGCTCCGAGGCATCAAGTAACCACGCTAGGATAAGAGGCTGAACACCCTCCATAGAAATATTAGCATCTGAACAAAGTTTCTCAAGGCCTTCGCCTCCGATGGTCGAAGGTTCGTCTATATCTGCATACGTTGCGAAAAGGTTTTCCATGCGCGCTTTTGCGTATGGCGAGATTGTGACCTTGAGTAGCATCAGCTGACTGATGACAGGGTCAAAATTTGGCTCACGGTTGAGTTAAAGCTAAGAGAAGATGTTAGCCAAGTCGGAGGACATGCCAGAAATCTTACTTATTGAGAGTGGAACTCAAATTCTTTCATGGATAATTCGTGTTTTCAATCACACAGAAAGTCATCAAAAGACTGCAAACACAAACCTCTCCAGAAATCTGACAACGCCTCTGTGATTTTCCTAACCATTCATAGTAATATTATACTGTTAAGCCATGGGTACTGGGGATTCCACACCTTTCTTGAGCTGTGGCTCAGGATTCTGATTCTGACATCATTTTTCAGTTAGAAAACCATGAAATTTTGCTATACCTCCTCTAAGTCGGCATCGTTTTGGTACACATCCTCCCTAGATACAGAAGACAAAGACAAGTCAGAAAGCGCATATAAAGCATGTCAATGAGTGCGACAACGTACACCTTCTGCTTCGTTTTAGTGGCTTTCTTCTTTTTTCCAAAAGTTGTTGAAGTCTTGGACTTTCCATCAGAACCTCCCCCACTCCCAGACGCAGGAGGTCCCGAATCAACTTCGGCACGTTTGCGCTGTCATATTGGTGTTATTTCGTGAATGGAATGAGACAGTTATGACAACCTACCTTGGGAGGCATGGGGAGAATGACGAAAGTGTACAGCAAACTCAAAAGGATCAGCACCCTGAAATTAGGATTGCTCCTATCTTATGTAAGGTGGTATACGATGTCTTCTCTGAATTCCCCTACATTGCAAAAATTGCCTACATTTCCCTTTGAGCAAGTATAAAATAAAAAGCGCTTTGAAGGCTACAAGAATTCAAGGTTGCCCTAAGTATACATACTGTTTGGTCGTGTACATATAGGAAACATATTCTATAAAGTCAACGCAGTACACCCAAAGGATCCGCATGCGTCGTCACCTCCAGAGGTCCCTCAGTGGCGCTTGGAGGAGGAATTGGGACTGACTTGTGTGAGGGTGCTACAGTCGATGGGGGAGGAGGTCGAGGAAGAGATTGTACGACGTATGGCGAATCGCCCGAAAAATTGGAGGGTGTATGCTCCCACGGCGGAAGGGTTTTCTTTACTTCCAAAGCAGGTGCTTTCACTGTTGTCCTTGGTATAGGTTGAGGCGTGTGGTTGCCACGGGACGATAATGAGGAGAATGGTATGGTCGAAGATGTAAGGCGAGAAGGTACGTGAGGTAAGGTGCTTTTCTTCAGAGATGTTATAGGCGCTGTCCCTGACGTACTTGGAGTGCTGTGTAGTTTAGTTGCAGTATGTGGAGGGGATTCGGAGGATGCGATTCGTGCTGGGGGTAGGACAGGCTTTGTAAGTGGAGGCACGCTCTCTCGCTCCTTGTTCCTTCGCCGCCGTTTAAACTCCTCCTCACCGAACAGTCGTTCCTCTTCGATTTCTCCTTTGCCGCCACGCGACAAGACATCCCTGACATAGGCCATGCACTCAACGGCTTCTGCCTTCCTCTCTCGCAGGGTTTGCTTGCCATCTTTAGTCTCCTTCGACTCATCTTCATCCAACAGTAGCACGTCTACAGCCCAACCTACCGCACTGCCCAAGCTCTTCAACAGGATGCGTAGTTCGGAAATCTCACGTTCGACTTCAGAACGTGGCTTCGGTTCCCATGGGGATCTTTCATCAGCATTAGAAAGGGGAAAAGAGCGGCTTAGGGTTGAGTGGTCTGAACGTTCGTCAGCAAGTGATATCGCCGACTCGTTCCATGATGATGTCTTGATAAGTGACTGTGAGATGTCAGGAAGGTTTTTCTAACCAATTTCCTATGTATAAACAAAAAAAAAGACGTCCGTACGACGTAAGAGGACGCACTTTTAGCTCGGATATGGTGTTCAAAAGCCCTCGATGAATACCCAGTGTTTCATTCGCTTCCATAAGCCGACTTGTGATCATATCTTGCAGTCTCGGTCTTTCATGCTCTGGCCTGCCCTGAGAGGACATCTGTGGGAAAGTGCCGGGAATCGCACTTGCGCGTCTGCGGTGGACAGGGGGTGGAGGTGGGTCCGGTATCTCTATGGGTATCCCAAGCTCATTCCGGTTTTGCATTACCAGTGACGCACCAGTTCCGGGTGTCGGCGATGCGATGAGCATCTGAGCTTGGCTGAGAAGCAGTGCAGGAGCATTAGAGATTTGAGAAGCGCCAAGCGAACGCGGATTTGGGTAGCGTAACAAATGAGTGAGTTGGGTGTTATAATCCCCTGGTATCACTGGAAATAAAAAAAGGTGGGCAGTGAGGGAGAATTCGAAAATCCCATCAACGTACGACTGTTACGAATGCGGATGAGCATAGCAACGGAAATCCACAAAGGAAGTTCGAATGTTTGTACTGAGAGTGACGACGACGAAGGTGAAATTGGATCAGTGGCGGCGGATGCGAATAAACCATCCCAGATCACCATGGATTCCTCCAACGAAAATTCGCGCGTGAAGAGAAGACGTAGCCACCGCCTAGAAGGATCCTAGTCACCCCAAGGAATAATTATAATATGCCTTTGAAACATACATTCCATACATCTGCGGTTCCACACCAACCTCGCGCAGTTTCTCCCACAAGTGCGGATCAACGACTCGCAGCTTCACATCCCTCAAAGAGGCACATGTTGGAATAATGGGTGCCACATACTGTGCGAGTTGACCATTGGCTAACATGTTTACCTGTGGTTTACCAGGGGAAGGGATTAGCTCGCCGTTGGCGGTGAAATGAACATGAGGTGGAGGGGAGTTGGGTGATACTGGATCTGCAATTGGAGCTCGCCATTCATACCAAGGTTCTATTCGCTGCATAATTGACCCGAAGAGAGCGTAAGCATCCGCTGCCACATAAGTTCTGTCACATAACTCTTGGAGTTGTGGGTTTACTTGTTGAGAAAGGCCCCGTTCAACAGAATCAAAGTCTACAGAGCGATAGACACATGCAAGAAGCTCATGCATGCCTTGTCTGTACCCAACATTTTTTCTTTCGCTGGCATGAAGAAACAATATGTGGGTCATCTCGCTCTGAACGACAGGAGAGCGAAAGTAGGGTATATCAGGAAACGTGCGTTCAACATCCTGGCGGATTGTATTCTGAGATTCTAAAGCGTAGAAATAAGCGTGCCAAGGATTGGAGGAGTCGAGGGAAAGTGGGTTGTTTAAATTCCAGTTGTCGGGCTTGGTGTGCGCTGTAGAGGTGGGCGTGGAGTCACCGGGAATGCGTAAGCCTTTCTCGTAGCTACCATCTGGTGCACGCATTTTTTCTCTGAGTAAGGAAACATAATGCTGACGCGAATGGCGAAGAGAGACGAGGGGAGGATTGGGCCGTGGATTCAAGACGGTTGTAAGTGGAGGTTGCCGTGAAAGAAAAATCTAATGAATAGGTTAATCCGGAAGGATGAGGATATACAAGATAAGGCTATACCTTCCAAGCCATACTTCGACCAGCAACACCCTGATCATCTTGTCTCCCGTGGAACAATTGGCCTTGGAGAGCTGAGTTTATCAGCTTATCGACAGTGGAATGAAACAGTTCATTATACGTGGATCTGGGAGGTGTATAAGAATACATAGATCGAAAACAAAGTTGTTGATTAAGTTGCTCACTCTAACAAGGCTGTAGATGGTCTGTCCATTCGCTGTGACTGCAGGTCACTCAGAAGCCACGTGCAGCCAATGACACGAAATTCTTTTTTCAGGACGGCTTAACCTATGTTCTCATTTTCCGATAGTTTGAAAAGGTATGGACGTAACCTATCTTTGATCTTACACTACTGGTAGCACGCACAAGGTTCATCGCCTACCATCGGTCAATCCCAATCCATGACAGTATGATCCTCCAAATTAGGGGACACTGTAAAGTTGACCAAGATTCTAAGCGGCGACTAGATATGACTATTAGCTGTGGTTCAATAATGGCTGAGCCATTTACCGACCAGTAACCCCCTTTTTTTTTCGCGGAGCCCAAGGTCTGAGAACTCATTCTTTTACTACCTCTTTCGCTTCATACGATGAGACGAAGTGGAAAATCAGAGGCACTAAGTTATGTATATGCCACCCTCAAGTCATACTCGGTGGGGTGGGTAAGTGGTATCATCGGCCGAGACGGAATATTAGGGGTGGCCGGGGACCCTGCGCGTTTCGAGAGGGCCAAGTGCCACTTATAAGGGGGCACCTCGCGCCCACGCTCTGATTCTCCACGCGCAACAACCCACTTGTCGGAGTTTTTCTAATTTCCCACGCAGGTCACGTGATGTCTTCCAGGTTTGGATTTTGGGTAACTTTGCTTCGTGTATGCAGTTGGCTCATTCTCCGCCCATTTGTCTTCCCCAGATTAGACAGGTTACTGGTCCTGCTGGATACGGGCTCGAATAGTAACGTCCGCAATACCGCTGCAAAGCAAATTGCTCAGTTGGCCGTAAAGTCTGTGCGAAGCGATGTTCCGGGCGACGAATGGAATGTCAAGCACCAGGTGTCTTCATCTAGCATAGAGGCTGGCGAGTATACAGAGTTAATGGCTGTTGTTGGACGAGTACGTTTCTGTCGTTCGCTCACGACTGCCTTCTAACCTGTAGACATTGATAGCTGCTGCCATATCTTCACTCTAAATCATTTGAGACTCGCACTGCCGCATCGTCTGCTTTTTCCCAGATATGCATGCTGCTTCCTGTGTGGGTTCCTGGCCCTCTCAAAGCAGATTCTATCCCGCAACCCACTGTGGATCTATCAATTCCCCCTCCATTCCCTGCCTTTTCTGTCTCCACACTTATTAATACGCCTTCATCTTCCCTTCTCCTCGCCTCTTCCGGAAAGGAATATGCGCGGCCAGCATCGTTTCGTTCCCCTAATGAAGTCGCAAAGGCCCGAAAGGAAGCTATGGGTCGTCTTGGTTTGGATTTCTTAGGCATGGGCGACGAACCCGATACAGAAATGGACTGGGACAAGGAACTGGCCGATGGTGCGGATGGTGAAACTTCAAGTGCTGCTGATACCAAATTCGAATCGGTAGACGTAGAAATGCACGATGCAGAACCCATTCTCAAGCCTGTCGGCTTGGATTGGCAGAGTCCTATGCAGGTAGAATCAACTGTGAACAATTCAGCAGCTCGTTACCAGGATCCTATGTCCGAGGATTCGCCCGCTTTGTCACCAAATGGACGTCCAATGTCGGCGGGATCAAACACATCTTTCGCTCAGCCCTATCCACATTCTGCATCATCCTCCATGCTTGATCCCTCTGTCGTTCAATCAGGTCCACCACCATCCCAAGACCCGCCGGTGGAGTTATCTGCGCGAGAACGTAATCGACTCAAGCGGAAACGGAAAGCTACTTCTGCCTTTGTAGCTGGTGGAGTTCTAGTATCGGGAAGTTCTTCAATGAACGCAAATGGATCCACCGGCCCTTCTGCTCCTCCCCCTCCGCCAAAAGGTATATCTAACAAGTACAATACAATGGCTGTTGGAGAAAGTGGAGGCTCCAAGTAAGTTGACGAGTGTAGCAATATCCCGAGGCATTAACATCTGTTCAGAGTCAGACTGACAGCGCCTACCGGTGCACAAACTTCTCGTGTTTCACCTCCGGAGAACCATTCGACCTCCGTTACAGGAGTTCCCACACAAGAAAAAGTGATCATTGATCCATCCCGTGGTGGTCAAGTCGAAGCACGCGAATTAGCAGACGGCTCCCGAGCTCTCACAGTTCGAGAGGGCGAATGGATTTGGGAAGGTGTCCGGAATGTCCTCGAGGTAGATCTGTTTAGGTATGCTATTACTCTTCGACGATGCTATGTCGGTTTGACCATTGGCAGCCCTAATTGGGAGGTACGACATGGTGCGGCTATGGCTCTGCGCGATATCATCAAAGCACAAGGTGCCCATGGCGGCAAAAAGTGTTAGTACTTCGCGCTGTTTTCCTTCTCATCAATTAAGTGTCCATCATCTAGCGGGTCTTCCCAAAGCAGAGAACGACTACTTACACGAAAAATGGTGCAATGACCTCGCCGCAAAGTTTCTATGCATCTTTGTATTGGATAGGTTTGGAGATTTTGTGGCAGACCAAGTATGTTTTTTATAACGTATTGCAGTGCTTCATTTAAACAATCTGTCCAGGTAGTTGCGCCTGTTCGTGAGACAGCATCCCAGACTCTGGCTTCCTTGTTGCTGCACATGCCCCGCAGATCCATTTCACACGTCCATGAAATCTTACTGCAGCTGATCAAGCAAGACTTTCTAGATCAATTCCGCAATGGTGAGTACTCCTGTTAGCTCACTCATATGAATAGCATTTCATAGCCTGGACATCAGGGAAATCTCGCGGCCATGTCTGGGAGGTACGACATGCCGGCCTTCTTGGAATCAAGTATGAAGTGGCAGTCCGTACCGACCTAGTAGAGGATGCTACAGCTGAAGATGGCAAGCAAATCCTGCGTGGTGTTGTGGAAGCTGCAATTCTTGGGTACGTAATATCAAAAACATTAAGTTGGTGCTAATTTCTGGATGTTTCCAGCTTGGGTGACTATGACGACGACGTCCGAGCTGTAGCTGCTTCGTGCCTTCTTCCTGTGGCATCACAGCTTGTACAGCAGCTGCCAGACTGCCTCGGGAACGTGATTGACG
The DNA here is from genome assembly GCA_003314385.1 of Gomphus sp. MG54. Taxonomy (NCBI): domain Eukaryota; kingdom Fungi; phylum Basidiomycota; class Agaricomycetes; order Gomphales; family Gomphaceae; genus Gomphus; species Gomphus sp. MG54. The sequence goes on along the minus strand of QLPG01013892.1, from coordinate 7,186 downwards.
TTTTATGGAACTGCTTAGCCGAGATGAAGGATGACTTGGGCAGTAGTGTAGGAGCTGTCATGGAACTCCTAGGTGGGTCATCTCCAGCCTGATATAAAAATTACTTATCTTGGTTCAGGTCAGCTTGTCACATACGATCAAGTAATACAAATATTAGGAGATCCAGGATCTTCGTAAGTGATTCGTAGACACTAGGTTTGCTGATGACTCAGGGATTTGCAGTCGACCTTTGTCTACTCTAGCCCCGACGTTGTTCCCATTCTTTCGGCATACTATCACAAACGTTCGTCTGGCGGTAATCAAGACTCTCCATTCCTTCCTTGAAGTTGAATCCCTTCCAAGAGATTGGATCACCGCTCCATTTCTTCGCCTCCTCCTTCAAAATCTTATAGTCGAGGAAAAGGCCGAGATTCGAGATCTTACTTTGGCTACATGGCGTACTGCGATGCAGATTCTTTCTAGCCTAACCACAGAGTCCGGCGCGGTCTGGCTGGAATGTATTGTATCAGCCAGTTTGGTCCTTGAGTGGCACGAAATTGTGATGACACCACTAGGGACACCTATCGACATAAAAAAATTTTATTTCCCTTCTGCGGATGGTTACGGGTCATCTGAAAGACACAATATTGACAAAAGCATACTGAATCAAGACCTCTCTCTTGTTTCACAGGAGCTCATACTGAAAGGGAGAGTCACTGCAGCTACAGCAATCGCCATTTTGATCAACTCGTGGCCCACTCAAGTAAGATTTCGTTTCTCTGGGTTTGTCGATACACTTGGTATTGATTGCTGATAAGCAACAGAGACAAGAAGCGATGTTCGGGGGGTTGCTGCGACATTACATCGTCTCAGCCAGCATGCTTCAACGGTTGCTTACGGCTACCGTCATGGAGGAATGGGCTCGAGAGGCCAATCCCCTTCACGATGCGCCCCTTGTATCCTTTTGTCCGTTTGCCGACAGTCTGGGCCAGACTATGCTCGCGTTTTTGGATGGTCAAACACCTGAATTTTATCACGAAATGGCCTACAGCCTTACTCGGCTTCTACAAGAGTGTACTTCCTTGCTCTCAGGCTTTGCTACTGAATGCAGGATCAATTTTCGCAATATCCCACACTTAGGTAGAGCAATCGATCTGTCGGGTAAAGGGAACCATCCAGACGTGTTCACAATCGAGAGAGCCCGTCAAGCCGTGGGGGAACATTTCACTTATTTGAGAGCTTCCCTAGGCAGGACGAAGAAAAAGGAAGTAGCAGCTCTTGAGGATAGACGAAGAAATATTGTTGCGGCGATTGCTCAGTATGAATCCACAAAGAATCGACATGACATACGTGTATCAGCCGCATTTGCTGCTGCAGTAGTGGCTTTACGAGTCCAAATGCCGAAGCTGACTCCGATAATCAAGAGCTTGACGGCTGGTGTGAGGGTAAGTAGCAGGTACTTCGAATGGCTTCCAAGCTCACCTGATTCCATTCCCTAGTCCGAGGATAATATTGACCTACAAGGCCGCTCAGCCAAAGCAGTTGCATCCATTGTCGATCTTTGTTCCCGCATAGGAACGACACCACCTCTTCAAAAAATCGTCAAAAACCTTTGTGCATTTCTATGTCAGGATGCGGAGCTTACGCCGACATTCTCCTGCCATCCGACTGAGGGAATTTTGTCATTTAAACGTGAACTTTCCAGTCCTTCACATTACCGCTTGTCGAAGGACAAGGATATTTCCGAAGAAGTTTTGACAGCTAGGTTGACTCGTAGAGGAGCTCATCTTGCCTTTGTCGAGTTGTCAACCAAATTTGGTCCTGATCTTTTTGACATACTCCCAGCAATGTGGGAGTGTATGTGTGGATCATTATTTTCAATATACTGTAGTGGTATGTTTCTTAACTGGGCTGTTCTTATACATCGCTAATTCCACCTACATAGACGAACCTACAAGCGCAGATGAGGAGATGAAGAGTCACCCCCAGAAGGGTCAGGATGTCGTCGACAACCTCGTGATTTTAGACGCCATCGTGCCAACTCTCCATGAACGTCTGTGGCCTCGCTTGTATGATCTCTTTCCACAAATGGTGCTTGCGCTGCGAAGTCAGTTTGCTGTTATTCGCCAACTAGCTGCACAGTCTTTTGCTACCATATGTGATGTTGCAACGCCGGAAGCCATGCGCTACATTATCGATCATGTATTACCACTTCTTGGCGATGCCTTGATTCTCACAAATCGACAAGGAGCAATGGAACTTGTCTACCGTCAGTTTTCCTCCTTCTCACGTGCCACGGTACTCACGATGCAGCAGATCTGGTGCAAAAACTCGATTTGAAGGCCCTTCCCTATGTTCTCTTCATTGTTGTGCCAGTGTTGGGACGAATGAGTGACCCAAATGATGACATGCGAGCAATTGCTACGAATACATTCGCCTCTCTAGTAAAGATGGTGCCACTGGAGGTAAGCAGCGTATTTTCCCCTACTGATAATCTCTGAAGAGTAATTTAGGCTGGCTTGCCTGATCCTCCGGGCTTTCCTGAAGAACTGCTCAAGAAACGAGTGTCTGAACGGGAGTTTCTTGTGCAACTGTTGGATGGCAGCAAGGTCGAACACTATCCAATCCCGGTCAACATCAAAGCTGATCTTCGAAAATATCAACAAGATGGGGTCAACTGGCTTGCGTTCTTGGCCAAGTATCAGCTACATGGCATTCTTTGCGATGGTGTGTTATGCTTTGGCAATTTCCGCTCTCTGTGATTATTAACTTTCATCGGAGATATGGGTCTTGGAAAGACACTGCAATCTGTTTGTATCCTTGCAAGCAAACATTATGAGCGTGCACAAAAATATAGGGCCACACGTTCACCGGACTCCGTTCATTTACCCTCTATCGTGATATGTCCACCCACACTTACCGGACATTGGTCCGACGAGATTTTGAAGTACACGGATAACTTGAAACCGATGATTTATGTCGGCCCAGCGAGGGAACGAAGTAAACTTTTGCCCATGATCCAGGAGCACGACGTTATCATAACATCTTATGAAGTTGTACGGAACGACATAGCCAACCTGGCCACTTTCAACTGGCATTATTGTATTTTGGACGAAGGTCATGTCATTAAGAATGCCAAGACGAAACTCACCAAGTCTGTCAAGACAATTCGTGCCCACCATAGACTGGTCCTATCGGGGACACCCATTCAAAATAATGTATTAGAACTGTGGAGTTTATTCGATTTCTTGATGCCTGGATTCTTAGGCACAGAGGCATCCTTCCATGAGCGTTTTGGTAAACCAATTTTATCCACGCGAGATGGTAAAGCTTCAGCGAAGGCCAATGAAGCAGGTTAGTTTGGATTAGCATCCGTCCTTCCGGCTTCTGATACGGTGCACACACAGCTGCACTGGCACTCGAAGCATTACACAAACAAGTCTTACCGTTCTTGCTCAGACGACTCAAGGAAGATGTTTTGAATGATCTACCTCCAAAGATCATTCAGGATTATTACTGCGAGTTGTCACAAGTACAGAAGGAACTATACGATGATTTCGCGCAGTCGCAGGCTCAAGGTATCGTTCAAGATGTAGTGAAAAGCGGACAAGTATCTGGAAAGCAACAACATGTCTTCCAATCGTTACAATACTTGCGCAAATTGTGCAACCACCCTGCGCTTGTTCTCAAAGATGACCAAGATACCATCAATGCAGTACTTCAGAAGGCACAGGCTAAAACAGATTGTTCCACTGATTTGCACGATATTCAGCATGCTCCGAAATTACAAGCATTACGGTCTGTACTGATTTAGCTTTGTTCTTGAGAATGCTAACAGAAATCCGGTTTCCAGGCAGCTCTTGGTGGATTGTGGCATCGGTGGCTCCACAGGCACTGAAATGGTTAAAGGCGAGTTGGAAGATGTTTGCGATCTTACTTCTGGAGTGGATGGTGGAGCCTTTTCTCAACATCGTGTCCTGGTCTTCTGCCAGCTCAAACACATGCTCGACCTTATCGAAACAGACCTTTTCAAGAAGCACATGCCATCAGTGACATACATGCGATTAGATGGAAGCACAGACACGACCAAACGTCACGCGATTGTCAAGAAATTTAATTCGGATCCAAGTATCGACGTCCTGCTGTTGACAACACATGTCGGAGGGTTGGGACTGACCCTGACTGGGGCGGACACCGTCATCTTCATAGAACATGACTGGAACCCGATGAAGGATCTTCAGGCAATGGACCGGGCGCATAGACTTGGGCAGAAGAAGGTAGTCAATGTTTACCGTTTGATTACCAAAGGCACGCTTGAGGAGAAAATCATGGGGTAGGTGTATTCTCATATGTAATCAATACACTCACAAACCTCTCATCCCGTTCCACAGATTGCAACGTTTCAAGCTGAATATTGCAAGTTCAGTTATCACTCAGCAGAACTCAGGCTTGGCATCGATGGGAACGGATCTTGTGTTAGATCTATTCCGTCGTACCACCGAAGAACATAATGCTACCATCGCTGCAAAGAAAAAGGAGTCTACAGGCCCTGTGAGCCAGAAGAACCTACTCGAGGGTTTGGAGGAGCTACCCGCTGAAGATGAATATGAAGGCCTTGAACTCTCCAGCTTCATGGGCTCGATTGGACGCTGAGAGTATACTATTACATTCTTATATCTTTGGGTTCTTGAAGTCGTTTCAAATTTCTTTATTCCTCTTCCACCTTTCTTTATCAAGCATCAAGCTAGAACTAGAGTAGTGTAGTAGAGGGTGAACTTCAAGGCCTCGCGTATAGCATTGATACAATCTTCCATCGAATATAATTACAATGTCAAAAAGGTAGACGGTATTTTGAGAATCGTTCCTAAAACACCTTGTAGAGTCCACGCTTTTCTTTCCATGCGTTATGTCCGGGTACACCTCTACGCCAAAGACGTGGGAGGAGAAATGCACCAAGAAGTGCGGCTGCTCCAACTATTGAGCCTAAGACGGTACCCACTAATGCACCTGACGTAAAGTGGGAATTCGCTTGAATAAGGGAGGTCGACATTCTGGTATAAACGCATGAGGTGTTAGAACCTGCCATGACGAAAAATTTCTCAGAGTGGGCAGTAATGTCTTTCAGTGAGTCCGAGGTTCCAGATAGGTCAAGTATGTACCATCCCATGGGTATGGTTACAACGGACCAGTTGTAGAAACCCACGGATAAGGCTGTATTATTCGTGACACAACGAGTCACGGTGGTAATGTTGGCGGGGGACTGAGGTGGGGGGGGGTTGACATGGTCATTTGTGACAGAGAGGCGCACAGTCGCATTGGTGGAGTTCAAGGTCGATGGAGTAATCTGCCATGTGAACATCATCGGCATACATGTCGTGGCGTTGGATATGATGGGGATGTTTATAAGTGGCTGAGAAAGCATTTTAGCGGGCTGCGTCGATGTATGTGTAAGGGAAGCGGTGCCATTCGAAGGAATAAAGGCTTTGGTACCAGAGGGCATGTTCAGTGTCGCAGAAACGATATCAATCCCTCCCGTGGTCGCAAAACCCGGCAACAACCTCAGCAGGATAAGGCTTATGTGGCTGATGCGGACCATTACTAGGCGGTGTAATTAAAATGACCTGAAAATATGACAATGCAGTCAAATTGAATTGATTATCGGCTGATGAACGAAACAACGGACACGCTGAGCACAGGCGACGAGCACGAGGTGAGCGAGTAAAGCAACTCAGACATTTCAGCATAGCGAAACCAGAACGGTGGAATTGAATGGGACAAACAAGAAAGACCCAGTGAGAACATAGCGAATTCATCGCGTGCGGCGAAGACGTCAAATCGTGAGAGTCGTTATATTCGGTCACTGAATCACATTATGATGTGACCTTCTGGCATCGTCGGGATGGACATCCAAACACAGTCACATGTTTTGCTCACGTGCAATAGGCTTCACCAAATTAGGTATTATCATTTTGTTGACATATTTTCCTATTTTTGTATTTATCACCCAACTTCACCTCTGTTAAGCCTATGGATACATATAATACTGGCTATCCTAAACAATGCTCTCACTTATCCTGTCAAAACATGGTTTCCCTAGCTGAGCTGGGTATCAAACAGCCTAAAATCTGTCAAAAATGCCAAACAGCAGATGCTTCCAGCAAGAAGCAGAAAGGACAGGCAGAGAAAGCAGAAAAAGGAGCCTCTATATTAAAAACTAATGACTTGAAGGCTGCTGCAAAGAGACACAAAGGACTCAGCCCAGGACCATTACTAAATGAATTGACTAAAGGGTTTCCATTGGTTAGGAAGCCTTAGGTTATGTGTGTTGAATTTCTGTGGTGCTGAGCAAGGACCACGGAAAAGACGACTGTTTGACTTGAGCGAAGGTAATGGCTCGTTGCAAACAGATGAGGAATTACAAATCATCTGTGACTAACGTGACATGGCAACCAATGTACAGATGCCGGTCAAACTATTCCAACAATGTGATCAAGTGGAATTGCAGATGACCATTGATAGGCTGATGGGTTGGTGATTGAGATAGGTTGATGGGTGATGGGTTGATGTCAAGCACTGAAAGTGCTGAGATTGTGTGGGCCAAGTACTAATGCAAAAGTACCAACAACATGATGCTGGCAGGGTATTGGTCAAGTCCAATAGACCAAGTAGATGTGGCTGGCTTCAACGTACTCGTGCATTGCACTCTACCTTCCATGTGGCCACTGATTTCAGAAAGAAGATGACTTGGGAGGATGCTGAGGGTTTCAGCCCAAGTAAGGACTTAAGACAGAAGGACTGGGGGTTACAAAGTTGATATTCAGTATGAAGAATTATCTACATCCATACCCTATTTATATAGTTTAAGAACTGGAGCTGGAAGATGTAGAGCAGTGTAGCATAAGATATGTAAAAGGGATGAGTAGGGAAATGCATGGGTCAGGCCAACCCACATGGGTCAGGCCAACCCACATGGGTCACCGGGTCGGGTGTCCTTGGGTGTGGGTGCGGGTCAAGCCGCGAGCATCCATGACCCAGGCCCAACCCAGGGCATCAACTCTGACACAAACACGACGAATGCGTATGTTGTTAAGTCCGCGTGTCAGGCGCTTAGCTAGTACTTCCGAAGGGGTTTTCCGGGTTAGTGCGAGGGTCCGTAACGGGGCCGAAGACCGAGACCGGGGTCGGACGGACTACGGACGGGGACGGA
>QLPG01013873.1:0-12628 GCA_003314385.1 Gomphus sp. MG54 | reverse complement strand
CTAGCTCGGAAAACCCCCTCGGAAGTGCTAGCTAAGCGCCTGACACGCGGACTTAACATGTCACCAGGTGGGTACTAGAGCAGCTTCAAGAACACAAGCTCTACCTATGAAAGGAGAAGTGTGAGTTTGAGAAGCTGCAGATCAAGTATTTTGGTTTGATCATCTTGGAAGGCAAGGTGGAGATGGACCCGGTGAAGGTCAGAGGGGTGACCAAATGGCCGACTCCCACGAGCTAGAAGGAGGTACAATCTTTCCTAGGACTCACCAACTTCTACCGACACTTCATAAAGGACTTCTCACTCCATGCATGCCCTCTTTTTGATCTCACTAAAAAGGGAGAAGTGTGGAAGTGAGGAGAGAGAGAGGAGATAATAGTTTAAAAGTCAGGGGACATGATACTTCTGTTGTGTTTAAACTGTTTGGTGCATTCTTGTATTCTTTATCCTGCGTATATGTCCTGATAATGAGTATTCTGATGAGTATGTCAATGGTTCCAAATGTTTGATGAGACAAATAAGACAGATACCAGCTCGAGGCTTTGAGTATGTACACAGGCATCGAAGCTATCGATTGGTCAAGATATAAGTGAGACTGGAAAACTATATGTTTACTCGCAACTAACTACTTCTTTTATACAAAACTGTGTACTGCAGGTCATTCCAATACGGCGACAATTGTTCGAACGTGCATCCAGGGTTGCCATCTCATCTCTTGATAGTTCCTTCCTGTCAACAGTTGCTTCCACAACTGAATTGCATTATATGTGAAGTATTCCTTGTCAATGGTACATGCCTGTTCTCTAAGTCCTATCCTGTTGGAAAATCTCTGACTTGATCATCCCTTCCTCATCGTCTCCATGTGTGTGTTCTGATATCATTCCTTGTTACCCCTTGTTTTGTGAGTCCATCTCCTTGCGCATCTTGTCCCAATTGTAATCCTGTTCTACCCATCCCCTTTCACTCTCTACTGTCCCTACGGCTCCTTCATCCCTCCGGTCGTTCGTGTGCATATTTGTGTAACATGTGATAGTTCATTCATTTGGTGTTGTAAACATTTGTGAATTTTGTTGTTTTCTTCATCCACATATATTCATTTCCTACCCCTTTTCTCGCTTCTCCTTGTTCTCCTCTCCCCACTCTCCACTACTTCCACCTCCCATCACGACAGGAGATATCCCTCCAGAAGCTCAAGGATTCCATCACCTCTGCACCTGTCCTGGCCTTCCCAGATGACTCTTGGCAGTACCGAATAGAGGCTGATGCCTTGTACTTTGGCAACAATCCTTGGAAGGCAACATGTGGCACCCAATTGCCTTCTTTTTGAAGAGTCTGAGCACGGTGGAAAGGGATTATGAGATCCACGATAAAGAAATCCTGGCCATCATCTGAGCCCTAGAGGAGTGGCGACACTTCCTTGAGGGGGCCCAGCATCACTTTGAGATCTGGACAGATCACAAAAACCTGGAGTACTTCTGGACTTCCAAGAAGCTGAACCTAAGACAGGCCTAGTGGCCACTGTATCTGTCGTGATTTGATTTCATGCTCCATCACAAGCCTGGTTGCAGCATGGGCAAGGCAGACACACTGTTGAGGTGGTCAGACCATGGCTCAGGGATGGGGGACAATGAAAACATAACCCTCTTGTGACCCAAGCTATTTGCAATACATGCGCTGGAAAGCATCACGGCAATAGGAGTTGAACAGGACTGTCAGGGGACTACCGGTTTATTCCTCTTTTCCTTCTTTTTATTCCCTTTATCTCCTTCATTTCTCTTATCCCTTTGCTTATATTACTTCTTTAATCATTTCTCTATCTTCCCTTTTCATATGTTTTCTGTAATCCCTTCCCCTTAATCTTCTATTGTCTTCTTTGCTGGCTGTGACAGGTTTGTTATGTCACAGTTGCTGTAGCTATATGGTTGCTGCTTAGGTAAGGGGGTCCTTTGGTTGTTCTCTTCTGGACCTCCCTGCCAGGTAATCAGCTCGCATATATTTAGCTACATTGCCTTTTATATACTTACTTCTGGACCTCCCTGCCAGTGTCTAGTAGTGCCTGTGGGTAAACTTAGGGTTTGAGTCCCTGGGTTAGGCCCTGGGTAGGTCACAGGGCTGGGTGGTGTCCCGCTGTTGGTCTCCCAGCAGGTACTGGAATCAATACCCAAGTAGGTTGCCCTTACATTAGAACAACCCACTAATAGAGGACCAAGGGCTCGGGTCTTGAACTTCCACCGGTGAGTCGAATTTCCTCAAACAAGTTGTCGGATCCCTATACCTCCTTCCTCCTTCTCAGCTTCCTCGTGCCATCTGGGTGGAAGTCCAGCGTCATACTTGTACTTATTGAAGCAATGGTGATAGCTGGACAGCTCGGTGAGCGAGAGAGTGGACCACTTCGGGCGACACTATAAATTGCTGTATAACCCTCAGTAGGGTGCACCATCCACTGAAGGCCAAGGCAATACCATAAACCATTTTCCAACCTCAACTTCCTTAATACTCCTCTTATATTCGTCATCCTAGCATCTCTACATGCCAAGAATCCTCCACAATGCTATTCTACAACCCGTACCACCCTACCTCACATCTGCCTTCTTAATACCACCCACCTTCGTGCTTTATCCCAACCGAATCCTCATCCCACAGTGAAACTCTACCATGCCAACCTTGCTCCTTGGCCTGCTAGATGGGCAACCCAACGAGCAACACCGCTGACGTGGCCTGTGACGATGCCACGTCACACACTCACTGTTGACAGCGACCAACCTTAGAGGCTTGCAACAGGCCTCCACCTTTCTATAAGATGTGCTAGACATGTTTTCTCTATCCCAGTATCCCAAGGGCATGCCCTACCCGATGATGATGCAGAGGCTGTTGCATCCGAGGCCTCTGCTGCATACCCTCCTGACATGTATGATGCACACCCTGCAATGCAACCTGCCGTTACTGCCAACTATAGCCATGCACAAATGCTGAGTTCGATGAGCGAGCTATACACCATGCTAGCTGCACCATCGACCCTCGTTGTCATGCCGATGCAGATGAACGACATGTTGACCATGCCTGTAACTGCTCCCAGTGCTGCCACTTGTGATGTCTCTCCAGTGACACTGACCGACTGGACAGCATGTCCACCAACTGCGATGACCTGTCTGCTCGGTCAGCACCATGCTTCGCAACATGACGATCTGCACACCTTCTCGTGCGCTCCTATGCAGCCGGAGGCTGATTGAGGTCAGTACACCTACCGTTTGCATCTTGGGTGACCCTCCCAGACCCACGGAGGTCTCCCCATGAGTCATGGCTTGACTCGCTCGTGCTGCACTTGCCATGTACCTCTCCTTTCGGCCCATCACACCACACTCGCAGAATGCATGACCGTCCGTCACTCCAGCACTGAAGTGACATGAATCCAACACGTGCCATTGGAGTGTGGGGCGTAAAAGTTGGCAAAGTGCCGCAACCCGCTCATGCTAATGACCTCTGTGTCAAGCGATACCCTGGCGTAACCGTCCGTGACATCCTTATACTGAGGCCTGTACGCCTGCCTGCATCCCTATCCTGTCACATTCGTACTGCTGCTGGCCCTGGGAACACCTTCAAGGAGTTGTGTAAGCCACAACCTTGTCCCCAATGGTGTGAATGAGATGAAGACAAGCCAGCCATGTATGGCAACCAGCTCACCGCGATATCGTCCTCTGTATTGCCAAGCTGACAATGCCGCCCATCGCGATTGTCGCCACCCCATGTGGTTTCTGCACCCTCTGCCTACTGCTGGACACATGCAATGCAGACTACGTGGTCCGCCTCCCATTCGGACATGTGCTGATGATGAGCTGCATACTGCACCCTCTTACCCGTTTCCAGTGCTCAGCATAGTCACCACCATGCGTGCCCTCACTCCCGCATGGGCCGCTATATAGTATACTGCAGGAGCAGATGGTCTACCCAATGGGCCAAAGTACAGCCGATGTACACCACGTCGTGCAGCCCACACTCTATGACCACCACGACTGCTCGATGTACACCCGCTGTCTTGCATGCACCGTTTCTGGGATAGATGTGGTAGTTGGCGACGTACCATGATCATTCACCATGAACGATACTGGCGGCAATCAATGCCCTTATGTGACTGCCCGTGATTCCCTTGTACCAACGCTTGGGCACCTGCCGTATCGTAGACTGCCCTTGGCGGCATCCATACCCATGTCCATGTCTGGCAGCCTTGGAGTGACACCTCCTGCCTCATCGACCCTGGAGAGAGTGGATGCATTGGGATGGGTGTGGATATCAGCCGATGTGGAGTGTGGAGATGGAGTCCTGTGATCCGCCTGATACCACCATGGGCCATTTATGTGCTTGGACGAGCTACGACAACCCCATGCACACAACCGAACCGACGTGTATCTGGGTTTGACGTGTATTGTATCACACGGCTCATGCTGTACGACCGCCGCCGCTCCCTTGATGTCCGCTTGCTGTTTCATCCGCATGTGCTGTCCACAGGGTTGGCAACCCGCCGTGATTCACTCGCCATCAACGACATCCGCTTGTGGTGCCGATGCCCTTACGTCCGTCTGTATACAGTTGCAGTCCTCAACAACCGGGCTGGCTGCAGAGACCCCCCTTTTTCTCCCCCCCACCATGTAGGCATTGTCCAGCAGCCCCGAGGCAGCACTGCCACGGTCGTTCTCCACCACTGCTGCCGATGCCAGGAACGCCTCAGGGAGCCATGTAAGCATCGATCTGTGCTCGTGCTCCCAGCACACACACACCCTCTCATAGTGGCTCGATGACCCCTTCTGGTTGTTCCCTGCGGCCGCCGACCATCGAGCGGTATTGCTGCGCATGCCGCATGCCAGTTGCACCTGCAATGCGCCCTCTGCCACAGAGAACTTGAGTTGGGCCGGGGTATAGGCCCCTCGACCCCTCGCACATGTGCCGTGTTTGCCAGCACTCGATGCTGTGCCCATGCAGCCCTTCGAGCCCCATCCCATTGTGCCAATCGTCGCTGCACGAGGCGGCCTCCCCCATTGTAGGTCCCCATCGTGGCGACCTTTCTGACCCATGCCATCATGCTTGTCTAATGGGCTCGTGGTTATTCCCCGCCATCGCTGACTCTGCACATGCCCCAGGGGATCGCCTAAGCCCCACAACAATGTCCCCAATGACGCAAACCCTCCGCGGTGACTCCATCCCCTCATGCTACCACCCCAGTTGCCATCGGGCCATTTCCGTCGTGGCCAAGGCCGAGTTGCATGCATTCACCCTCTCACCCACTTTCAGGTGCCTAGCACAGTTGCCACTGCATGTGCCCTCACTTGCATATTGGATGAGGATGGCCCGGCATAGACCGCCCATACCGAAATGACGCAAGTCCGCATACAACACACATCACACTGTGCAGCCCATGCATGATCTCGAAACAGCGCCCCGACGATCGTTCCCTACCGTCGCTGCTGGGCCTGGGAATGCTGCCAGGATGCCGTGCCGCCCGACCTGCTCTCATGTGCCCTTTGCCGTCGCTGGTCTCGTATGGTCTTACTGACATTGCATCCCCACACATCGACCTCCCACGTCTCCGACAACCCATGCATCCACCTGCATTTCCATGCGCATGCCTGTGCCACTCGTCTGCTTGTGTCCCCATGCATCCATGTGCTGTCCGCCTCCGTGACCATCCCCTACCATTGCCACCAGTTCCAGGAATGTGCTGGGAAGCCATGCTCGCCGCGCAGTTTGGTCTCCATGCTCGCACACCTGTCATCATCGCTCTGACTGCTGCTGCTCGCTCCAGATGATGTCCATTCGCGTCCTTGCATGTCGACCTCCTGCATTCCCACTCATCCATGTTCGACACACATCGTAACTCGACCGACGTGTGCCAGCCGTCTCCACCGCATGCGCCGTCACAATAATGGATGCAGGCATTGGCAAGATGCCGATGGTTCGTTCATCGCCAATGATGTCTGCCGATGCTTGCACATCTGCCCACAGTCGATCCCATGCATGTTCTGCCATTGCCGATTTCTGGGACATCGAGAAGTGTTAAGTCCACGTGTCAGGCGCTTAGCTAGCACTTCCGAAGGGGTTATCCGGTCGACGTGAAGGTCCGTGACGGGGCCGAGGACCGAGACGGAAGTCGGGCGGACCATGGACGGGGGACGGAGGCGCCAGGAACTTAGGGTAGGTCACGGAATGGTTCAATCCGGTCACTGAGGTGTTCAAGGTCGAAGGGACTTGGCTTCAACTTATGTGTTGCGCCCTCCTCGATCGTCTGTCCCTAATTTCGGAAAGGAGGCGGGGTTTACCGGAAATGAATCGGAAACTGGGGGGGGGAACTAATTCGATATTCGTACTAGCGAACAGTCCGGTCGACCGTGAGACTATATACATGTAACGCTCTTTGTACTATCTTTAGCCGGTCATAAAACAAGGAGAAAGGTAGTACAAGGGGTTAATATAAAAGAGGGAACAAGGGAGTGAGGTACGCGGTAGTCCTGCGCGTCGGTTATCAATCGGAACGGAACCTTGATTTCCGGAGTCTTCGGAGAGTTGGAATCGCGGTCTTTCGGGGGGTCGGAATTGCAGAACCTCGAAATGTACTTCGGACAATCGGAAATCGGTTGTTCGGGCTTTGGTCGATCAGAGAGGTCCCGGAAATGGTGCGGGTGGTTGTGGAGGTTAATGTGGGTTTGTTTGGCTGCATGGGTCATAACAAGAAGCCATGTAAGCCACGTTCATCATGCAGCTTGGTCCACACGGCATTTGCAACAGTCACCCATCACGTCTCAAACCCATGCGACACGCTCCCTACAGCATTCTGGTCCTTGTCCTTGACCGAGGTTGTGCCGAACAAGCCGCGATGGCCTCATGCAACTAGGTTGCTTGCAAAGCCTCTCTTCAGCGGCACCCTGTGTCATCTGCCATGGTCACCGACTCTGGGGATACTCCAAAGGTCACATAAGCCACGCTCATCAGTAATGCCTCCTGCTCTGGCCCTCTTGGCCCCTTGTTCTCAACACTCGAGTTGACTGCCGTGTCTGAGGAGCAGCATTACCCGTTCCATATCCTTAGCCATCGCAGGCATAGCTGAATGGGTATGCTCATGTACTCATTTGGTGGTCATCTCAGGTGCCCTTCGGCAGGCTCTACACATCAGCTGGGTATTTCTTGTGTGTATTTGGTGGACCAGGTGTGTCTATGCCTATATGTCCGGTCGCCACATTCTAGAGAGGGGGTAATGTCAGGGGACTACCGGTTTATTCCTCTTTTCCTTCCTTTTATTCCCTTTATCTCCTTCATTTCTCTTATCCCTTTGCTTATATTACTTCTTTAATCATTTCTCTATCTTCCCTTTTCATATTTTTGCTGTAATCCCTTCCCCTTAATCTTCTATTGTCTTCTTTGCTGGCTGTGACAGGTTTGTTATGTCACAGTTGCTGTAGCTATATAGTCACTGCTTAGGTAAGGGGGTCCTTTGGTTGTTCTCTTCTGGACCTCCCTGCCAGGTAAGCAGCTCACATGTATTTAGCTACAATTCCTTTTATATACTTACTTCTGGACCTCCCTGCCAGTGTCTGGTAGTGCCTGTGGGTAAACTTAGGGTTTGAGTCCCTGGGTTAGGCCCTGGGTAGGTCACAGGGCTGGGTGGTGTCCCACTGTTGGTCTCCCAGCAGGTACTGGAATCAGTACCCGAGTAGGTTGCCCTTACAAGGACCTCCTCCAGGACATCCGGAGGAAGCTGACTTGGGTCCAGAAGACTCAGTGGCAAAGGTGGCTACTGAGCTGAGAAAGGTGCATCCTAGATTGGTGTCAAGTCCACGTACCAAGGTCCCAGATATTGGCGAGGGCCGACCGAACAACCATCCTACATCCATGTACAAGTGTCCACGCCGCATGCACGTCACTTGATACCACGTTCTTGGTTCAGCACATCCATCATACCATCCGCACGTTTCTCGAATCTGCCCCACCTTGGTACTTCCTACCCCTTGTATTATCCATGGTTACAGTCATTGTTTTATACTTAGCCACTCCCTATTGTCCCATCTTGAATCACAATCCCATTATCCTGTCTTTTATTGTTCTATCCTCGCTTTGCATTTCTTGTTCTAATCTTGTTCGTTGTGGACAACAACCACATGCTCTGCATATCTTGTTGTCCCACATTCCTTATTCCACATGTCGCTTCTTAACCTATATAAGTAGGACATGGATGTACATACTTCCTCATTCTGGGTATCGACTAGGCTTAGGCCCTTCTACCTTCTTCTCTTCTGTTAAGTCCTCGACTCGGGCCGGCATCTTCAGCATCCCCCCGAGTATCTGTCTGTTGCAAATACAGTGGCACGCACAGCAAGTAGGGCACAACGCACGAGTACATTGAAGCCAATGCCACTACTCTTGGCCTGCAGGACTTGGCCATAGTCCGCCTGACCTTTCGACAACACCCCTCGGCAGTACCAAAGTCCGTCAGTATCCGACTCCTGACAATCGGTACAGTTAGCTGAGTGGACTGAGAGGGAAGGACTGCTCCACTTCAGAGGCAAGGTTTACATTCCAAATGACCCAGAGCTCCAGAGATGTATAGTGTCTCAGCACCATGACACTCAAGTCACAGGGCATGCCAGAAGATGGAAGACACTAGAACTGGTCTCTCGGAACTACTGGTAGTGGCAGATGTCATGATATGTGGGACAGTGAAAACATATGACCTGTGCCTCCAGACCAAAGCCCTAAGACTCCCCCTTTCAGGGGAACTAGAACCACTCCCAATCCCTAAACGTCGATGGGACACGATCAGTGTAGATTTCATCATTGAACTCCCTGAGGCACATGGGTATGATGCAGTCATGAACATTATAGATTCAGTGAGCAAAAGAGCCCATTTCCTCCCAACAAACACTACAATCATGGCATTGGGAGCAGCATGAATCTACCTTGTACATGTGTGGAAGTTGCATGGATTGCCAAGACAGGTGGTCTCAGACTGGGGACTGCAGTTTGTCTTGGAGTTCATGTGGTAACTCTACCAATTACTGGGGATCAAACTTGCAGCTACCACCACCTACCATCTGCAGGGGGATAGACAAACCAAATATGTCAACCAGGAACTAGAGCAATATCCTTGATTTTTCATCAATGAATGACATGATGACTGGGATGATCTCCTGCCAATGGCCAAGTTCCAGTACAATAATCACATGCACTTGGCCACCCAACAAACCCCATTCATGCTAGACACCAGGTGGCATTCATGCATGGGCTTCGAGCCACACAAACCTGGGTCGCTCACTGAGATGGTCAATGAGTTCAAGGACCAGATGGAGAGGTCATAAGAGGAAGAAAAGTCAGCCCTGGTGAAGGCCAAGGATGACATGGCTCGGTATTATAATCAATGATGATTGCCAGTGCCTGAGTACCAAGTGGGAGATTGAGTCTTCCTGGACACCTCAGACATCCAGATGACTCGACCATCGCAAAGGTTAAGCCACTGGTATCTCAGCCCCTTCCTGATCCAGAAGAGAGTAGGCAGGCACTCGTACTGACTCCAACTTCCACAATCCCTGTCCCATCTCCACCCGGTATTTAACACAGTCAAACTTGCTCCCACTCCCAAAGACCCAATCTCAGGGAGACAGACTAGAGCACCCCCCCTTCCTACCAGAATTGGTGGAAGGGGAGGAACACTATATGGTAGAAAAAGTTCTAGATAGCCATCTGATATGAGGAACATTATATTTCCTGTTCACATGGCAGGGATACAGTTATGAGGAGAACACATGGGTAGTGGAAGAGGACATGGCAGCATTAGTCAAGATCTGGGAGTTCTACCAGTCACACCCAGGGGATTCCCAATACATTTGGGCAGTGGTCTTTGAGTGTGTGATGTCCCATGCTTTGAGGATGCAGCACTCTAGAAGGGGGGGTGATGTCAGGGGAAGACCCATCTATTTTCCTGAGCTGAGCATGATATGGTCTGCCAAAGTCTTGGCTCAACAGGACAACAGCGAGAGACAAGAGAGACACCCATGGAGAAGAGGACTGAGGAATGGAAGCTGGGAGAACTCGACAGACTTGCCCTTATGGGCAAATGACTGACTGACCTTCCTGTCATGTGCTGAACTGAGACACCAAGGCCCTGGGCCAGACTCCTGGGGTCAGGCCTATGGGCGTTCGGTAGATCATACCACTGGAACCAGAGGAAGGGTAGTGTATGATGGAGAAGTGGTATGTGGGTACAGGGTATATAGGATGCAGGACTCGCTGGCAATGGGGCTTAGGATTTCCTCTTAGGATTTCCCCCATTGCTAGGTAAAGTCCCTTTCCTTGTGTATATACAAGAGTAATAGACCTTAGGATTTCCCCCATTGCTAGGCCCTGTGTGACAGTTCTCAGGTGCCACTGGGGTTGCCCTTACAGTGGCTTGGCTTCAACATACTCATGCGTTATCCCCTTACTTCCGTGCATGCCACTGATTTCTGACAGAAGGGGTACCCATGAATAGGCTGAGGGTGCTGGGCCAAGGGAGGACTTCAGACAGGAGGAGAGAGGACAAGGAGGCCTATGCCAAGTTGATATCCAGAATGAGGAAGTATGTACATGCATATGCTACTTATATAGGTTAAGAGGCAAGATGGGGAATAAGGAATGGAGAAAAACAAGGTATGCAGAGCATGTGGAAGCATTGTCCACAATGCTCAAGAATATAATGAAAGAATGTAAACGAGAATAGAACAATAAAATAGGATAATAGGGATGTGGCCAAGGATAGGACAATAGGAAGTAACCAACTATAAAACAATAGGGTCATGGCCGAGGATAAAACAAGGACAGGATGTCCTGAGGTAAGGCAGGCCAACAATTCAGGAGTATGTGGGGTGGGATTAATGGAAAATGAACGAGGAAGGAGTGGATGAGGGGTGGGAATGAGGAATATAAATGGTAGATGTGCCAAGCCGAGACCGGCATACCAAGTGACTTGCATGAGGCTTTGTCACTTGTGCATGGACATAGACTGATTGCTCAGTTGGCAGTATGGAGTTACCAGATACTCAGGATGTGTACTTGACAGAGTTGGCATACAATTAAATATGTGGCAATGTAATGTTTAAGCACCAGTAGCACTGGCCATGGAACAGCCTTGGGCAATGATAACCTATTCAATAGTTATTGTTTGCTTAGCTAGATGAATGCAAAGTAATATACTATATATTCAAGTGGTCTATTTGTTGGGTTGTCTAATCCCACATACTATTCATACCTCATGAGTCTTAATGTATTTCTAAGACAACACAGAGCTCTATGAGTAGTATTGACAATCTGATAACTAACTAGGGCTCTGTCACTCAACATGAAGTGGTCTTCATTATATGAGTCATCCTGAAAGGTTACCTATGCGGACTAGATGGTGTAGTGGTTAACACCATAGCTATATTTGCTATAGCCCTGGGTTCAATTCCCAGTCTGGTCATTCTTTTCACCTCAACACTATTACTCTGCCAACAATACTTTTTCTCATTATGGGCATATAAGTGCCTGGACAAGTGCTTTGGTACATTCCTTGTTAGGATAGAATGTATACAAAACTCAAAAAAGGTTGAAAAATTCCAGCAAAATAATGAAACATATGGAAAGCACTGGATCAATCCTATACATGTATTAAGCTGTCTGTAAGGGCAACCTAAGCAGGCGTTCTACCCTAAGGTGGCGCACTGGCGAAGGGGGATCCAAAGGTTTAGTATAGTACCTAATACATGGGGGCTAGCCTACCTGGCGAAGGGGGATCCAAAGAGAAAACTCTAGGGAACCCCTCGCCCACTGACTACTGTATATAAGCATCGTCTCTATGGCGCTCCGCGCTCTATCGGGCATCACTCTCCTTGCCGACCGGGAAGTTCCGCCAGGGTCTCGACCCCGGGGGTGGATGACGAAAAGGGGGCCAAGGGGTGCAGCTGGCTCTTCTGGGGGGTACTCGCCAACAGGAGTGATGGTTCGGCATGCGGTATGTTCGGTACTGCCGTGAGTAGGTCGAACGGGTTTCGGCTGGTGGGTGCGGTGTACGGGCGAACTGCCGTCGGTCGGGGCAAGAACACGGGGGTTCCCCTGACACTGTCATATATGTCACCTCTTAACTCAACTCAACTTGACTCAGTAATAAAAATTTGGAAGGTACTCAGCTTGAAAAAATTATAACAATTCAGTCTTTATCAAACAAATCATAATATGCTTGTAAAGATCATAAGTGTCATTAAACCCATAAAAATAATTAATTTGCTCATGTCAACAGATCTTACTTTGAATACAGTACATTCAGCTCTGTGAGAACTTTGGTCCCTTTTCAAACTTAATGAATTTAACTCAAAGTATGACCTCCACTGTGGCTGATACATCTATCAGTGGTAGTAAACTTATGCAGCAGAACCTTATTTGGTAGAGCTAAATGGTATATGCCATTCATTTTAGTACATACAACTATTAATAATGGTATTTATTTCAATAGGTAAAAGGGATTATTTTCTCTTTGCTAAA
Source organism: Gomphus sp. MG54 (assembly GCA_003314385.1). Taxonomy (NCBI): domain Eukaryota; kingdom Fungi; phylum Basidiomycota; class Agaricomycetes; order Gomphales; family Gomphaceae; genus Gomphus; species Gomphus sp. MG54. The sequence continues at coordinate 101 of QLPG01013873.1, read as the reverse complement.
GCTTACCGCATGAGTTGCACTGTTAAGTCCGCGTGTCAGGCACTTAGCTAGTACTTCCGAAGGGGTTCTCCGAGTTAGTGCGAAGGTCCGTAACGGGGCCG
>QLPG01013869.1:0-11283 GCA_003314385.1 Gomphus sp. MG54 | reverse complement strand
GTCACCATTGTCACTACTTTTACAATAAAGAAATATAATATTCCCACAACTGGTACTCTGGTGACTGTTCATGTCACGAAATATTAATATTATGTAAGTCCAGGAATTTGTTGTACATTGTGGACTGAGAACTTGAGCCAGGAGTTTGGAGCCACTTTCGTAGATTTAGGTAATGGCTCCATAGTTATTGTACATTGTGGGTCCACACATTGATAGGCAAAAATATAGATGTTTTTAGGATTATCCATAGGCTCAATCTCCTTGATAATTAAGAGTTAATTACAGGAGGTAATTCACTCTTAATTGGCCAGCCAAAAACATTATAATATTTTTTTGTTGCCAAGATATGGCTGATTTAAGTGGAAATTTTCTTGAGGAGAGGTTTGGATTCTGCAGGCTGATTCGGCTCGAAAAAATGATTAAAAATAATAGGGAGCATCCCCCATACCCTAACACCTCAGCCCCTGTTCTGATATTTTCACATGACTCTGAGTGTACCAAGTGGAAGCTGATGCCTCAGACTTCACCACCAGAGCTACAAGCTCACAGAAAATGCCTGAGGATGACTAGTGGTATCCAATCACCTTCTCCAAAAGCCTGAGTCCAGGAGAGAAGAACTATGAGATCTATGATTAGGGAACAGCATGGGTCACCCACAGGTCAAATGTGGGTGACCCGCACCCAACCCATGGGAAACCCAAACCCATCAACCCATGGGTTTTTTCCCATGGGTCAATGGGTGTCAGGTGCACATCGCACCTGCATGTGTGCGGCAAGTGCATGTCATAAGCATGCATGTACAGTGCATGTGGCACAGGTAAGTACAGTGCATACAGCACAGGTATGTACAGTACATGCAGCACAGGTACATACAGTGCATGTGGCACAGGTACATACAGCACATCTGGCACATGCATGTTGTATGCACACATGTGACACTGGGTTAGGTGTTAAGTCTGCATATCAGGTGCTTAGCTAGATACTTCTGGAAGAGTTTCTGGAGGCTTCCGAGTGGTTTCTGTGAGGGGGTTTGGTACTCCAGAGACAGAGGGACTAGAGGTCATGGGTTTACGGATGGAAATGGAAAGGTGGAAAGATGGGAAGTGCCAGGGACTTAGGACTGTTCGTGGTATTAGGTCGTATGACTAGTCGTTTGAGTTGTTCAAGTTTGCAGGGACTTCCTCCTCAATCGTCTGTCCCTAATTTCAGAAAGTCCGAAAGTTTACCAGAACTGAATCGGAAACTATGACGCAGATTAAGTCGATATTTGTACTGGCAAATAGTCCAGTCGACTGGGGCTTATATACATGTAACTATCCTTGTACTCTCTTTTACCGAGTAAAGACAAGGGGGAGAAAGGAGTACAAGGGGCTAATAGAGAACAAAGAACAAGGGAGTGAGGTACACAATGATCCTGCATGTCATTTATCAAAGGAGCAGAATCTAGGTCACAGAATTGCGGGGGTTTGGGATTTTGGAACTTTGGGTTGATGCAATGGATTTGCAGAAAGCAATTGTTCCAGGCTTTTAATGGTTGGAAAGTCCCGGAAAAGGTGCGGGTGGTTGTGGGGACTAATATGGGTTTATTGGGGGCATGGGCCATAACATTAGGCCTGGTTGCAGGTGCTCTTAGCTTGACCCACACCTGCACCCAAGGACACCTGACCCAGTGACCCATGTGGGTTGGCCTAACCCATGCCATTCCCTATCCATGATAAAGAGATGCTAGCTATTATCCAAGGTCTTGAAGAGTGGTAGCACTTTTTGGAAGGTGCCCAGCACTCAGTCAAGCTCTGGACAGACCACAAGAACCTAGAGTACTTCTGCACCTCAAAAAAGTTAAACCAACAACAAGCCTGGTGTTCCTTATATCTGTCTCACTTTGACTTCACACTGTACCACTGACTAGGCCAGAGTATGAGAAAGCCAATACATGCTCCAGGAGGTCCAACTATGGCTTGGGTGCAGACAATCATAAGAATATGACTCTGCTGAGGCCCAAGTTTTTCACCATACATGCCCTGGAAGGAGTGGTGATGGTCAGAGAAGAGTGGGATGTTTTTTTCAGAATATTCAGAGGCAGCTTCAAAGCTTGGGGCCTAAGGACTCTGTTATCAAGGCAGTCACTGAGCTAAGGAAAGGGCATGCTAGATTAGAGCATTTTCCCAAGTGGACTAAATGAGAAGGCCTGCTCTACTTCTAGGAAAAGATCTACATTCCCAATGACCCCAAGCTCCAAAGGCACATTGTATCTCAACTCTTGTTAGAGGAAAGTCTGTAGTAGACAACTAACAATGTCACACAACAAAGTAGTCCTTGGGACTTGTCAATATACTGAACAGAGATAAGTCCCAATAGGTGATTTAAGCTTACATAAGGCGCTTATTTAGGCGCTGATAAAGGATGCTATTAGAAGAAAAGAGCAGTGGGATAAAATCACAAGCCAACATCAACACCATGGCATAAGAGTCACCAGACATGCTGGGAGGTGGAAGATGTTGGAACTCATATTCTGGACTATTGGTAACTGAAAATGTCAAGATATGTGGGGAAATATATGAAGACCTGTAACTTATGCATTCAAACCAAAGCCCAAAGGCAGCTGTTTATAGGAGAACATGTGCACATGTATGACAGGCACCTGTCACATACACACACATATGTGACACTGTTATGACCACAATACCATGCTCTGATTTACTCGGCAGTACCAACCGACCGACCTGTAAGGGCAACCCTCTTACAGCCCCGAGATATATCTCAGAGGCGAGCTAAGCAGGGGGAATCCAAAGATTATTTAATTATCTACTACCTAAATACATGTGGAGTCCTCACCTAAGCAGGGGGAATCCAAAGAGGAAAGTCTAAGGATCCCGCTGCTGGTGAGCCCCTTTTATACCCTTTATATGGGTGGTCTGTGCGCTAGCTTACAAATCAATACATCGGAGTTTGTAGAGCCAACCTCCTGGTACTAAGTCCGAGGCTCGGGTATTTGCTCTGAGTTTTAGTCATCATGTGTTAAGACCTTTTCTGTCTCCACTCGGTGGTTTCTGTGCCTCTTAGCCTCAGAGTTGTTCGGAGTTTGAAGTAGGGCTTCGGACCTGTATCAGGCCTCGGAGCTGATCAGAGTTTGAAATCAAACCTCGGAGTTGGATCAGAGTTTAAAGAGGGTCGTCCCCTGACATGACCCTTACCCATATCATCCCTCACCAGTGTGTGGTCTTGGCTCGGTATACTTGGTTTATAATTTGGTCCATTATCCCTACCCTACCCTCCTATTCTTTATTATTCTTCTACTCCCTGTCTCTCCCCTTGCCCATTTACCCTCAGGACATTCACTATTCATTGTCACTTGGTCGTGGCCCTATTGTTTTATATTCAGCCACCCTCTATTGTTCTATTTTTCCTCACAGTCTTACTCGTTTATTATTGGTCATATTTCATTGTCTTACTCTCGTATTGTTCTATTCTAGATTGCTGTGGACAATACCTCTACATGGTCTCTATACCTTATTCTTTTCTCCATGTCTTATGCCACCCTTATTCCACATTCCGCCTCTTAGCCTATATAAGTAGCGAATGCATGTACATAGTTCCTCAGTCTGAGTATCAACTAGGTTTATGCCTTCCTGCTCTCCTCCCTCTGTTCAGAAGTCCTCACTTGGGCTGACACCCTCAGCATCCTCTCGAGCATCTCTTCCGTTACAAGTTACTGGCACGCACAGGAGGCAGGGCACAATGCACGAGCACGTTGAAGCCAAGCCACCCCGACTGGCCTGTAGGACTTGGCCGGTTCCCAACCGTACCTTCAGTGTTACTGAGGCCTGACAGAGACCCACCCACTACATGCACATGCATATGACACACACCCAACACCCATCCACCCATTAGAAAAAACCCATGGCTTGATGGGTTTGGGTTCTCATGGGTTTGGGTTCTCATGGGTTTGGGTTCTCATGGGTTTGGGTTCTCATGGGTTTGGGTTCTCATGGGTTTGGGTTCTCATGGGTTTGGGTGTGGGTCACCCAAATTTGACCCATGGGTGACCCATGCCATTCTCTAATCTCAACCATATATGGAAATTACACAGGCTATCCAAACAAGGCCATGCTTTCTAACTCATTGTAATACTTCTTGGACATGTTTTCAGTGCTGTTTGAGTGAGTCTGAATAGATTAGTCTATCATCTATGTATGTGTTATGGCCCATGCCACCAAATAAACCCACATTAAACCCCACAACCACCCACACCGTTTCCAGGACCTTTCCGATCGCTCAAAGACTGAATAACCAATTTCCGGATTTCCGATACACCACTCTGAGGTTCCATGTTTCCGAACCTCCGAAGATTCCGAAATCAAGGTTCCGCTCCTTTGATAGACAACGCGCAGGATCATCACGTACCTCACTCCTTGTTCTTTGTTTTATATTGCCCCTTGTACTCTCTTCCCCCCCTTGTCTTTTCTTAGTAAAAGATAGTACAAGAGTAGATACATGTATATAAGTCACCAGTCGACTGGACTATTCGCCAGTACAAATATCGACTTAATTCTGCGTCGTAGTTTCCGATTAAGTTCCGGTAAACTTTCCAACTCTCCAAAATTAGGGACAGATGATCGAGGAGGGTGCAACACATAAGTTGAAGCCAAGTCCCTGCAACCTCAAACCACTCGTATCTCCCTGTACCATGAACAGTCCCAAGACCCACGGCATTCCCGACTTCTGCCCCATTCCGATTCTGATCCTGAGTCCGACCCTTAGTCCCCTTGCCCTCGGAATACGATCCCCCCCCTTCGGAAACCCTTCGGAACCCTCCAAAAATCCTTCCGGAAGTCTCTAGCTAAGTGCCAACACGCGGATTTAACAGTATGCAACTGTGCAATGATCTTAGAGGTCACTGACAATATCATTCATAAACCTTTGAAAAGCCATAGGAGTGTTGGATAGGCTAAAAGGTATAACCAACCATTCATAGGACCTATAACAAGTCTTGAATCCTGTCTTCCACTCATCACCTTTGGCAATTTAGACAAGGTGGTCTGCATTCCAAAGGTTGATTTTGGAATAAATTCAAGCCTTGTAGGGGGTATCCAGGAGGTCTAAGATTAGACAAAGAGGATAGTGGTCCTTCTTGGTTACCTTATTGAGTGCCTGAAAGTCAATGCATAACCAAAGCAAGCTGTCTTTTTTATGGATGAATAGGATTGGTACAGCCCACAGGGACTAAGAGGCTCTAATACAACCCATGTTCAAGTTTTCATCTAGAAATATATGTAGGGCTTCTAGTTCTGAGCTTGATAGGGAGTACAGAGGTGGATGAAGCATTTTGACACCATCTTCCAAACTGATTTTCAGATTGTAAGATTAGTGTGGTCATGGTGTCTCAGCTTTTGCTTGCTGAAGATATCTGCAAAGTTGTGATATTCCTTTGAGATATTGCTAGATTGACTGGGATAAATAGAATGGAGGAGACCTTAACTAAACAAGCCAAAAATGGATTAATGGCTAAGAGGTTGAGCCAAAAAACTTGTGAACCCTCTAGCTGCTGTGTCAGTTAGGGCTATATGTAGAGCTTTCAGCTTTGGAATAGATCCAGACTTGGGCAATAGGGAAGTGACAAATGTTGACTGGGCCATGGCCTTTGGAGAATTGCCAGACTCTATAGAGGAAGTAACATAATACTACTCAATACCTAATCAATCAATGGATTGTATCAGGTGAGCCAGTTATGTCTGAGTACTACCAAACAGAAGAATCTAACCATGTAACATAAAATTCTATGGATTGTCTGTTTCCTGAGGAAAAACAGATAGGTAATTCTACAGATTCAGTAATGACCAAGTTTGTAGTACCATCAAATAATTTCAGAGGAATTAGATGCACAGGATGTGTAGGAATACTGTTAGGGAACAGGGAATGATCCCTTGATAGTCTGGTCACTTTCCAACTGGTTCGATATGCAGGAGTCCAAACCTCTCCTCCAAGGAATAATCCAACTTAAATCAGTCTCATCTGGACTACCAAAAAAAATTTATAATGTTTTGGCTGGCTATTTAAGAGTGAATTATTTACAAGTAATTAACTCTTAAATCATCAAACTCTTCTAGCCCAAGGATAACCTTCAAAAACACTTATATTTTTCGCTTATTTCTATTTGGACCCACATGGACCCACATCCAGGTGCCAAACACCTACACATGGAAAATGGCACCAAACTGCTGGATCAAGTTCTCAAGATTACATTGTACAACAAATTCCTGGGTTTACATAATGATTATTATATACAAGGTCCCCATTAGATCAGGCTGAACTAGATGTCTTTATTCAGGAGAATCTCCAGATGGGGTGGATCCAACCCTCCAAATCCCCAATGGCATCTCCAGTCTTCTTCATCAAAAAGAAGGATGGATCCCTCCAACTCATACAAGACTACCAGAAGTTGAATACAATGACTGTGAAAAATCAATACCTACTCCCCCTCATCCCAGAGCTGATAAACCAACTTGAAGGGGCCAAGTACTTCACAAAGTTAGATATCCAGTGGGGATACAACAATGTCCAGATCAAGGAAGGAGATGAGTGAAAGGCTGCCTTCTGGATGAATCAGGGGTTGTTTGAACCACTGGTGTGTTTTTTGGACTTACTAACAGTCCAGCCACCTTTCAAATGATGATGAACGACATTTTCCAAGACCTCATCCTAGAAGCACTCGTCTGTGTATACATTGACAACATCCTCATCTACTCCTGGAGTCTGGCAGAACAGAGAGAGAGAGAGAGAGAGAGAGAGAGAGAGAGAGAGAGAGAGAGATTATAGTGCTCAAAGTACAAGCGCTTATGGTGCACTCTAACTACAAAAAAAATAGTACTGTATGAGAGATAGTTATCTACTAGGAACTATGGCAGATAGAATACGTGATATTAGGAGATATGACAAATGGGTTTTGTAAGTGTAGGGGAAAATTAGACCCTATTTATTTCTGTGGTATGCCAGCAAGTTGCCAGAACATCACAGATGGCTCATGTCCAGTCCAAAATAGGTGGGCCAGGATTGGCAGTGCAAAGGGTATTTGGTTCAATGTGTTTTGCAGAAACATCACACTTCAGAGATTGGGGTGTCAAGCAGTGGTCAGGTGCAGCTAGTTTAGGGTATGTGGTTGGCTGGATTAGGCCTCAAAAAGGGGACCTTCCTCAGCAAGTTTGTGTGCATGGCAGTCCAGGCTTGCTTTGTGCATTGGATATTCCTGGCTTGTTACTGCATGAGCTCTTGTGCTGACACAGTATGGGTTTATTGCATTTTTTGTCATTGGGGAAAAGGCAATCTTGTGTTATATGTTTTCCTGAGCATTGTCCACAAGATGTTGTCCTCTTGCAGAGCCATGCAAAGTGACCAAATCGATGACAATTATAGTATTGCGGTGGGCAATGTAGGAATTTGGTTGTCGGGTAGAGGTGACCCTGGAATGCAATGTGGTGGCTGATGTAGCTATTGGCAACTTGAGCATCCGTAAAGAAAAGAACTATAGACATGTGTGTTTTAGTTTGCTGATTTTTCTATGGGCAGGAGAGAAGTTCAATCTGTTGGAGTGTCGAGGGGTAAGTGATGATGTGGTCATTCTGGTTAATGAGAGAGATGACATCGCAGCTGTCTCATGAGGTGTCAAATATAGTAAGAATACCATGAACAATGACTGGGAAAGTCTTTTGGGCAACAGAGAGCTGATCAGAGAGTTTAGGGAGCCAGTGGTGCACTGTGGAGGCAAGATGTATTTGTTCAGCTTCGCTGCAAGTAGTGAGCCAAATATCCCCACTCCGGTGTCAACCTGCAGCATGGATTCATGGTGGGATGTTCTCTTTGTCCTCATTCCCATCTGCATCTGATGTGTATATCTTGTTTCAAACCAGCAATTGGCATCTTCAATGGCTCTGGCAATTTCCTCTCCTAGCTCCTCATCAGACAGGCCAGAGAGCACCAGATTGTTGTGATCATATTGCACAAGTGTGAGGTCAAATCACATATTGCAGAATGGTCTTACAGGGTCAGGAGTTGACTGTGGGGCTGGCAGAATGGGTGAGGTCAGGATGGCTACATAGGTGTATTTCTCAGTAGGTTGCATGGAATTTGGAAGGCCTAAGTGGGTGGAGATAGCATCCAGATGCTTATATACTTTGGTTAATTGTAGGTTGTGTGAATCTATGAGTGTTGATTAGGCTGTAGAAATGAGGTCGTGGCTTTGGTGCAGGGTATCAAGAGAGATTGTTACTGTTTTAGCAGTCTAGGTCTTAGGGAGAGAAATTTCATATATCAGAGTACTAAGTTGTTCGAGTATGGTAGCTAATGATGCTAGAGTAGGCTGTCCTGGGAGTTCAATGGGCAGCGGTGGTGGTTGTTGGACTGTGGGAGCCATTGGAATCATCCTGAGCACACTCAGACTGGATGGGTGCCAGTTTGAGATGTCACTGAATGGATGGAGTGTGTGGTTCAAACGTGTTGAGTGTTCGAATATAGGGCGAGTCCTTAAGTGCCTGGCAATGGTGGTCAGAGTTTAAGGAGCTGTCAAGTCTGCAACACCGAGTACCAATTCACCCGGGAATACCGATCAACCGGCCCTTGCCCACATCATCTCGCACCACCATGCGGCCTCAGCTCGGTACACCCGGTACATCATATGGTCCACTCCTCTCATCCTATCCTCTTCATTGTTCCTTCACCCCCTATCCACTCCTTGACCCGTTTCCCCCGAACAACATGACGGCCACTCATTGTCCTGGCCACTGCCATTGTTTTATCTTCGGTCATCCTCTATTGTTCTATTTTCATCTACCACTTCATTATCTTATTCTCAGCCATACTCTATTATTCTAATCTCGCTTACATTCCTTATTCTATTCTTGACCACTGTGGACAATGCCTCCATGTGGTTTCTTCATACCTTATTGTTTCCATTCCTTATGCCACCCTGTTCCACATCTTGCTTCTTAACTATATAAATAGCAGAATGTATGTAGATAGTTCCTCACTCAGAATATCAATTGGTTTTCTTTGTCCATTTCCTATCTCTAAAGTCCTTTGCTCGAGCTGACGCCCTTGGCACCCTCACGAGGCTCCTCCCACTATCCAAATTAGTGGCACGCATGGAACAGCAGGGCGCAACGCATGAGCACATTGAAGCCTAGCCACTCTGGAATGGTTTGCAGGACTTAACCGATATTTCGGCATTATCGAATCCTGACAGTATATTCTGAGTGATACTGCTTTCCGTGCTACCTCCGTTCTTACAATCATGCCCCCACAAACTAGATCCACAGCCCGTATGGATGACAATTGGCTCACCCCCACAGTAATTCAACGAAGGGAGCGCAAAGCCTCTGGTACCCCGCCCCTTCTCATTGCTTATACCTCGCCGACAATAGAACTATGGTGTCTCGCCTCCCCCTTCAAGCAAGAACCACACATCAAAGAGGTGGTTGATGACAAAATCGAATATGAAGATTATGATAATGACAATCAAGCACCCCATCTGGCAGAGGACAAACCTGGTTCAGTACACTATAACACAGATGCTGAAACCGAGGGACAGCCTCAGCATGCCCGGCAGGTGAACACGCCTGAACCTCCCTGTACTCCAACAGCCACGCCCTCTCAGCCTACGGTTGCACCCCGTCAGCCCATGGCCGAACCTCTGCAACCTGCGGCTGCACCCCCTCCATCCATGGCTATACTGCCACAGGCCAGGCAAGCTTCCCGAGCCCGTCCAGCCCCACAGCCCAGGCAAGCTCCGCAAGCTGGGCCACTTCCTAGGGCTAGGGCTCCCGTGAACCCAGCCAACAATCAAGACCTTCTGAACACCATTCTCAAACTCAGCAGGACCGCTCGGAACCACCAACAAGACGGTCAAGCTGCCAGAATCTGAGAACCAGAACCCTTCAATGGAACCGACCCAAAGAAGTTAAAGGGTTTCATCTTCCTTTGCAGAATGAATTTCCGCACCCAGCCTAACTTGTTCCCTGACAATAGGCAAAAAGTCAATTACATAGTCTCCTACCTGAAAGGAACAGCTCTGGAATTTTTCAAGCCGTACCTGATGGGTAATCCCAATACGGAACCCTGTTGGACCAGCAACCTGGAGCTCTTCATCGACAAATTACAGATCAATTTCAGCTCCTGGGATGAAAGAACCGATGCTAAGACGGCCCTCGAAAAGCTAACCATGCAGGACAACCACAAAGCCACTTGGTTCTTTGTGGAATTTTACAGGCTCACAGCATTTGTCGACTACAACAACAATGCCCTCCTCCGCAAGGCATACACGGCACTGCCGAAGTGCATCAAAGATGGTCTCATCCATTTCAACAAACCCCGCACACTCGACAAACTCTGAAATCGTGTTCAACGGATCGACATGAGGTATTGGGAACGAAAAGCTGAACAGTCTGCGGAGGGCAGCAATGAGCCAAAGAAAGATATTAGATCGGACAAGCCTGGTAACAGATCCACCTCGGACAACCGCCAGCAACATAATAGCAACAATAACAGCAGCAAGGATGCATCCAAGAAAAAGGATGGGAAAATGCCCGACCCACCCAAGTATACCAAAACCCTCAGAAAGGATGGCAAACTTCTCCCGACCGAATGCCAAAGACACATGGACCACAACCTGTGTCTCCTCTGTGCCACCAGTGATCACAAAGTTGCCAAATGCCCAAAGGCAACCAAAGCCCGCTGACAGTAAAGCGACCGATCTCAACCATGTTCCAAATCAGACTCCATCGGCGCTCATCCCATATCACCTTCACTGTCACCACATCACACAGCCAACCATTCTATTCAGCCCACCGATCTTCAGACTCCCAATTTGTCATCATGTCTTCTTCAGAGCTCATTCCCATGCAACGCTACAACACCCAGGACACACGCATCCAGGCAGAACCATTAACATATCATTATCTTCGCGTACCCCCACCAGCACATTTCTCATTCAGAAGACGATCCCATCCAATCTACACTCAGTCATATGCGATAGGAGATGCAGTCTATTTCCCAGAAAGTCAAGAACCATACATAGTTCTTGGAATGACGTCTAGACCAGCATATCATGATAGGAGTAGAGTGGAATACGAGGCAGAGTTCAGGGCACCATCCCATCCTGATTACCCCGCCCACTCCATTCGACTCTCTCTTAAACACAAAATGAGAGTGCATGACCGTATACCCATTAGTCCTGCTACTCCCAGACCCCTATCCTTGGATTGGATACTGGAGAAATTGCGGAAGATATGTTGC
>QLPG01013862.1:0-21126 GCA_003314385.1 Gomphus sp. MG54 | reverse complement strand
CTTTCGACAACACCCCTCGGCAGTACCGAAGTCCGTCAGTATCCGACTCCTGACATCTTCTAACAACAACAACAACAAAAAATCAACAAAAGCATGTGCAATAAAGGCGAGCACATCCAACACCAAAGCTGAAGATAATATGGTGACAGAGTCGAAAAAATAAGCTGCAACCTTATAAATGCATGAGCTGAGGATTGTGTTAGCAACTCTCACATGCTCTTCTTGAACACCCTTTCTTCTATTTCTCACATATCTTCTACTTCTGAGACTTCAAAAAATTCTTTAATAGTTAATTTGACTTGCTCTAGTATTCCTGAGTTTCCTCTTGTTATGCTCTTAGATTGTGGTTCTTCAGACTGCTTTATTGAATCACAAGTTGTGCAAAAATACTCTTTGCCTACTAATTCAGTTCCTCCTATTCTATTGAAATTATTTGATGGTTCTACTAACTCTGTTATTACTCAGACCACTATGATCCCCATCCAATTTCTGACTGGCAAACTTCAGAATGTTACTTTCTACATAACATCATTGGACAGCAGTTGCTCTGCAGTACTCGACTTCAACTGGCTCACCTGCTACAATCCATCGATTGACTGGGTATTGGGCAGTATAACTTTCTAGACTACAGAACCGACCACCGCTTTGACCCCTCAGGCCTCACCTGCTGCTTCACAGTCCAGCACCCCACTTCCAAGCAATCCGTCGCCATCTCCAAAGTTGGAGGCACCACCAATAGACCTAGTTAATGCAGAAGTGTTTGTTTGTGCCTGCAAACTAGAAGGTTCGCAAGCCTTTCAACTCAACCTCACAGATCTTGACAAATATGCTCGAGGCTCTACTATGGTCAATTCTTCCGACAACCTGGATAGCATTAAACAGCATATTCCAGAATTCTATCATGACTTCACTGATGTCTTTAGTAAACAGCACAGTAATACACTAGCACCTCATAGACCTTACGATCTTAAGATGAACCTCGAGGATGGCACTTCACCCCCTCTTGGTCCCATCTATTCCCTCTCAGTATCCAAACTCCAATCATTACAAGATTTCATCAATGAACACCTTAATATGGGCTTCGTTTGACCCTTGCATTCATCACATGGTACCCCAGTCCTATTTGTACACAAGAAGGATGGCTCTCTGCAACTCTGCATACACTTTTGTGGTCTAAACAGAATTATAAAGAAGGACTGTTATCCACTTCCCCTTATTTCTAACCTCTTAGATGCCCCCAAGAAAGCTCGTATATACACCAAAATCGATCTCTGACACCCCTATCATCTCATTCAAATTGCCAAAGGGGACGAATGGAAGATAGCTTTTAGGACTTATTATGGATCCTTTGAGTGGCTTGTCATGCCATTTGGTTTATCTAATGCCCCTGCTTCATCCCTTATTGTTCTCCATTCCTTATGCCACCCTGTTTCACATCTTGTTTCTTAACCTATATAAGTAGCAAATGTATGTAGATAGTTCTTCACTCTGAATATCGACTTGGTTTGTATCTTCTTGTCTTCCCTTCTCCTGTCTAAAGTCCCTTACTCAGGCTGACACTCTTGGCACTCTCCTGGGTCTTTCTTCTGTCCAAATTAGTGGCACACATGGAAAAGCAGGGTGCAACACACAAGTATGTTGAACCCTAGCCACCCTGATTGGTCTGCAGGACTTGGCCGATTCCCATCCGCACTATCAGCATTACAGATACCTAACATCATCTATACTCTCTATCTAATTCCTTACTTGGGCCAACACTCTCAGCACTTTTCCAAGTTATCTTCTTCTGAAATCCAGTGGCCTTACAGAAGAAGGGCAATCAGGAACTTCATGTGGTAGAGGGAGAACTTGGGTTGGTATACTCTCTTGAGGGTACCAAGGCCAGGGGACAGCCACAAGTTAGTCAACAGGTGCAGGCAGCACCTTCAGTACTACCCACACCTACTCCTCCTCATACTCCTGGGGCTGTGCCTCTTCAACCCAGGCAAGCTCCACAGGCTAGACCCCCTCCACAGGCATGTGCACCTAGGCTTTCCAGGAAACAGGATGGTTTTACCAGTGACCCTAATGTAAACAGCACCCCACCTTAGGTACACACAGGTGCACATTGTTGAGGTGAAAAGAACAACCAGACTAGGGTTTGAACCCAGGGCTATAGCATATATAGCTATGGTGTTAACCACTACACTATCTAGTCCACATGGGTAAACTTTCAGGTTGACTCCTTGAGTGAAGACATGTGTGTCTATACAAGTTGAGTTCAGAGCCCTAGTAAGTTATCAGATTGTCAATACTACTCCATAGAGCTCTGTATGTATAATGTCTTATTGGGGAGACATTAATTAGAGATATGAATAGTATGTGGGATTAGACAATCTAACACACATCTGCTTTAGGTATAGGTGAGATACACACATAGGCATGTGCACTTGGGCTTCCCAGAAGACAGGGTGGATTTGCCAGCAGCCCTAATGCAACTATTAGAAGGGGCAATGGATATTCCATTATCCGGCGGCTGCTTAGCTAAGTGCCAGCGAGCGGTGGAGTTCCCTTTAACGAACTACCATCACTTGCAGGTAAGAGTATTGTATACATAAAGTAGAATATTTATAATAAACGAACTACCATCACTCGCAGTGATCGCTCGTGTGGTTGGCTTCCAAGTTTATTAGGTTATGGGCCCTGGACGCATCTAAACCACAAAACTGAGTCACATCAATTTTCGTTCAATAAACGACCTATGGTCTAACAAATCAAACACTTGCGTACGACATCGTTTTCGAACCAGGATCACGTCCTCCTTATCTTCACAGACCACGTCTGTCACACTATCTCATTCCCACACCGCTCACTCAACCACTATGGCTGACATCACAGCACAAATCCTGGTGGCCTCGAACAAATTGTCGACCGATCGTTTCCAAGACTGGAAAGAAACCTGCATCAACAAGGCGCTTCAGTACGATGCGTACGAAATCCTTAATGGGTTGGAAACAGAACCTACGCTACCCGCTAAACCTACCTCTGATGACCATAAAAACGTCAGAGATTTCAGGAGTTGCAGGAGCAAGATAGCAGGATATCTCCGAGATACCCTTGATGCCGGGCAATGCACCATTATTGCAAACATCGAACCGACGAATGCGCATGCCATCTGGACCGCGATCCTTGGTCGGTACAAGTCAAAAGACACAAACTCGCGACTTTTTGCCACCCAACAACTCCTCTCTCTTCGCATGAGTGACTCAGGTCACGAAAATGAAACTTTCTCAGAATATGGTGCACGATGCGTTAGCGCGGCAAACCTCCTTCGCAATCTACTCCCTCCTGGAGCATCCATGACAGCGGCAATTCCAGACACTAATGGAACTATCAAAACACCAGCCGTGCTCACATTAGGATTCACCACCGCGGATTTAGTTGACAAACTTGCGATCGGCATCATTATCATTGGACTCAGCGGCAGCGATGACCAGCGCCAACTAAAACATACCCTTGCGCACAAGGGAGTCAGCATGCTGGATGCCATTCTCACAGAACTTCAAAAAGCCGATAACCTCGTGAGATCGGATGACATAGCAGCAGCATCAACGCCTTCTGGATCTGCCGGTGCACTTGCCATAAAAGGCAAAACAACGTCCACCAACAAAGCCATATTCAAATGCTCGCTTCATGGAAAAAATACTACGCATAATACGAAGGATTGCCGAGCACAACAACGCGACAGGCAAGAGAGATCTAAAGACAAACCGGATACAAAACATGCTAATGCAGCTGATGACGGGAATAAATCTAGTGATTCTTCCGAAGAAGCTGTAAGCATCACTCAAGCTGCCAAGCTAGCAAGTCCCATTTATCGCCGATGCACTTCCACATGTACTGACATGACTTGGAATGCAGACTCGGGTGCAACAGCGCATATGACACCCCATCGGGAATGGATTCGCGACATGGAACCATGCAGAGTACCTGTACAACTTGCCAACAATGACATTATATGGGCAACTGGCAGGGGAAGTGTTGTGTTCTCCCCAGTTATTGATGGAAAACCTGCCAAATCTGTAGAATTCACTCGAGTGTTATATGTCCCTAACCTTGAGAACAATTTATTCTCTGTGCTCTCTGCTGTGCGACGAAATAAACTCAAGATCATCATGGAAGGAGAGCGCATATCTTTTATCAAGAACAACATTACATTGTTCACCAGATCCATACATCGAAACATTGGCACACTCGATGGGACAACTCTATGACATTGTGAACGTACTTTTCTCACATGTACCACTCGTTCCATACTCCACCAACCCCTTGGGCACATTGGCAAGGATCGACTCGAACAACTCATTAAAGAGGACCTTGCTCAGGGTATTATTGTCGATCCAAAGAGTAAGCTACATGATCTGTGTGAGCATTGCATTGCTGGAAAACATCATCGCGATCCGTTTCCTCAACTCTCTTCGAACCGCTCAAGTGAATTGCTTGGTCGGATACACTCGGACATCCATGGTCCTCTACTGAGAACCCCATATGGATACCGCTATTGGATGACACTTGTCGATGATAAAAGCCGTTTCAAAAAGGTATACCTTCTGAGGAAGAAGAGCGATGCATTCATGTGTTTCAAGGAATACGTGGCCGAAGTTGAACTAGAGCTTGGAAGAAGAGTCAAACAACTTCGAGATGACAAAGGCGGCGAATATATTGGAGCTGACTTCAACAATTACTGTCGAGATAAGGGGATCTCTCGCCAGCACACAACCAAAGCAACACCCCAGCAGAACGGGGTTGCCGAATGTCTCAATAGAACCCTCACTGAAGGGGTAGTCAGCATGCTCAACCAAGCAAAACTCCCAGTGGGGTTCTGGGGACAAGCTGTTCTCTACCTCACACACATCCTTAATGTCACACCATCATCAGCGCTCTCCAACACGACATCTTACGAGGTCTGGAAAGGACAGAAACATGACCTTACTATGTATAGAACATTTGGATGCCGAGCGTATGTTCATATTCAGAAGAGAGAGCGCGAATCTCTAGGACCTCGCACTAGTAAGTGCATATTCCTC
This sequence comes from Gomphus sp. MG54, assembly GCA_003314385.1. Lineage (NCBI taxonomy): Eukaryota > Fungi > Basidiomycota > Agaricomycetes > Gomphales > Gomphaceae > Gomphus > Gomphus sp. MG54. Next base: position 16,060 of record QLPG01013862.1, on the reverse strand, counting down.
GGCTTTGAAAACGGATTCAAGGGATGGAAAGTATATAATCCTACAACACATAAAATTTCAGTATCTAGGGACATCATTTTCGATGAACTATCATTCCCTGGCGTAACTGCAAGCACCGAAACTGTTCCATTACATGCAGTGTGGCGAAACGAACCAGGTGACCTATCCGAAAATGATGACCAGCGGCCATCAAATCCGGCATTACATGACCTGGATCCTGAAAATCCTGCAGATCAACCGCAACTCCCTATTCTCGCACCACAACATCAACCAATACCTCGTGCTCCAGCAGAACCTCTAATCGCACAAGGATCTCGCCCAATCCGGCATTCGAGGGTCATGGATTACGCTGAGTTACTAGGCTCTACTCGGCACACGACATGCCCTGTCGCCCACAGAGAAGCCAAAGTCGGTCAAATCAATGAACGGAACATCGATGAAGTCTGAGATGATGCACCTATAAGAAATGATCCACCCCAAATGGCGGATCAAGGGGGTGTAGAAACCGACAAATACCGACGCTGATAATGTTGCCATAAGCGACGCTGAAAAAGACCGAGAAGGCCTGTCCGAAACTCACATTATCGAGTCAGTAAACTACGTATATGGAATGACGGACGATTTTATCCCACTTCTCGACGCGTTTGAGATTGCGTTCAATCTCTCCACCCAGTGAGCTTTTGGAGCTGCGATGTGCCCAGAGGATGCACCGAGTGGATGGAAAGAGGCGATGGCAGGTCCAGACTGTGACAAGTGGATGGATGCAGCACAGACCGAAATAGACGCGCTTCTAGCAAACGGGACGTGGGAACTAGTGGAATTACCGGAGGGACAGCGGGCAATCGGTTCAAGATGGGTATTCCTCATTAAACGCCAAGCAGATGGCACCATTAACCGCTACAAAGCCAGACTGGTTGCTCGAGGCGATAACCAACGTCCAGGCATTGATTATGATCAGGTCTTCACACCAACTGCCCGACTTGGGGCTCTTCACGCGATATTAGCACAAGCAGCCCTTGCTGGAGAATTTATCGAATCTCTCGATATTTCAAATGCGTACCTCAATGGGGAGTTAGAAAAGGAATACAATGTTTATATGAGACAACCCGAAGGGTTCCAGAAGCACTCGGAGAGCGGTAAACAATGGGTTTGCCGACTCATGAAAGGGATCTACGGACTCAAACAGAGCGGACATCTATGGTACCACAAATTAAGCGAAACACTTGAGAAAATGGGATTCACTCAAATCAAATCTGACCCAAGTATCTATGTTTGGATTACAGATGACATACGTGTCATACTCCCAGTCTTTGTGGATGATATAACAGTTGTGTCGCACAATCAGAACAAGATTACCCTTATCAAGGATAATCTACGAAAATTCTTCAAAATAAAAGACCTAGGACCGACATCATATCTCCTCGGAATCAAGATCGATTATGATCGGGCAAACCGAACGCTGAAATTATCTCAAAAACAATACATTGTAAACATGCTTAACCGTTTCAAACTCACCGAGTGCAACCTGGTTTCCACACCAATGGATCCAGGAATCCAACTTAGCAAAGCATTATGTCCAACAACCAAGTGCGAAACAGAAGAAATGGCAAAAATACCATATATGAATGCCGTTGGAGCTCTCATGTATCTTGCCATTGGCACCCGGCCTGACATCGCGTACTCTGTTGCAAAACTTGCACAGTTCAACAACAATCCTGGTAGGGGACATTGGCAAGCTGTGAAACACGTGTTCAGATACCTTAAAGGAACCATAGATCTCAAGCTCACTTACCGATCCAGCGACCCTACATCTTCCCTTCAACCCTTCATCACCTACAGTGATTCTGACCATGCTGGATGCATTGACACTCGACGCTCCACCAGTGGATATGTACTAAAGATGGGAACAGGGGCAATCAGTTGGTCAAGTAAAAAACAAGCAACAATTGCCCTCTCATCTACCGAAGCCGAATACGTTGCCTCTGTTGCAGCTGGAAAGGAAGTTCTCTGGATGCGAACATTGTTAAAGGAATTACATTTCAATATTGACAATCCCTCACCAATAATGATGGACAATCGATCTGCACTGGCTGTTGTGAGAAATCCTGAGCATCACGGCCGGATGAAGCATATTGATATCAGCCACCATTGGATACGCCAAATAGTCAGGAACAAAGAAGTAGAAATGCATTATATTCCAACAGGGGAAATGACTGCAGATATCCTCACCAAGGCACTCCCTCGAATATTAGTCGAACGACATCGTCTGGGACTGGGGATCATGTGAATATTACATTGAGGGGGTGTATTAGAAGGGGCAATGGATATTCCATTATCCGGTGGCTGCTTAGCTAAGTGCCAGCGAGCGGTGGAGTTCCCTTTAACGAACTACCATCACTCGCAGGTAAGAGTATTGTATACATAAAGTAGAATATTTATAATAAACGAACTACCATCACTCGCAGTGATCGCTCGTGTGGTTGGCTTCCAAGTTTATTAGCAACCCACCCTGCAGGTGCATAAGCAGGGGCAGCAAGTGCAGATGCATGAATGCAGGGTGGGTGCATGCAGGGGCAGGTGTGAATGTCAGGGCAGGTGTGAAAGATCTACCCAAGACAATTAATCCGTCCATTATACATAACTTGCTCAATATTTCAGATCCATCTCTCAATGGCCATCTTCAAAAAAAAAATAGGATGAAATCCTCAAGTGAAGATGCATTGATCTTTGCAATGAAAATATGTCATGGAATTGATATCAACCAAGAAGATAGAAGAACTTGTTAGCTCTATATCAGAAGTTGGTCAATTATTTGAAATCTCACTACATCCCAATGATATACCACTAAAAGAGGTGCTTCAGGCTTTGAGACAACCTCTCTGTGTAGTACCACACAAAGGATACTCAATGTGGCTATCCTTCAACTCGATCTCATGAATGCAACAGAAAATTGTGATGGCGGATGAATTAATTCTTTTGTAGGGCATAGGAGTAGAGATAATAAAAAATAAGGTAATGTACTTTTATAATACTCCTTATTGTATTGACATAGCTCTGGATCTTGAGTATTGAAAAACTTGACCCTTTCTTAGTATGGGTTACAATAATTGAAATATCATCAAGGTCGAATATCTACAACAAATCATCACCTGGCACAACAAATTTTTATCTGTCCCATAATTTTTAGAGAATCAGCCTCAGCTCGCAGCCATCCATTCCAACATATCTCTAAACTTGTTCGACCGCATATGTAGACAATATTAAAACATCATAAAGAACCCACAATCCCAGAGCTGAGAATAGGGCTTACCCGAATTTTGAGATGCTGCAGGAGGCGTGTCCTCCAACTCTCTTAAATTCCTGCAGCCCAAGGAAACTCATCGGGATCAATGCGATCTGTATTTGAAGCAAAACCATCCTCCGTCTCTATTTCGTTTGACGTGTGGATTCCGGTCTCAAGTGATTCGGTGACCTTCCGGTCGCCGAATTCATCCACGATGGCGTCGTGTATGCGTCGCGTAGCTGCATGAAAGCTACTCACGGGATGTATGGAAGAAGGGGTACTGCTGTTGAGATGTGAATTCCTCTCCAAGAGGCCCAAATGGAGGCGACAAATAATTATGGCAGACAAGCTACATGGAATATCAGTGAAGAGACAGGCAGGGATATTTGCACTGCGGGACTCGGACCTGTATTGCATAGGAAGAAGGATATTGGAAATGCTACTCTGTTAAAATTTGATTACAATGTATCTTTAAGTAGTTGTGGTAAATATTCACTCTTAAGACCTGTCATAAGCAATGCTCAGCCAATTGTAGGCAACAGGTATTTGAGGAATACCTTTGTTATGATAGTGGATGTCAGTGTTACTGTGAGCACAAATCTGAATGAGGGTTAGACTATATAATTTGGGATAACAACAGTCATAAAGCAAATACCCGTATCGCAGCACACCTTTATAATAATAATCAGTCATGATAAACTACATCAATTGTATACATACCTTGCTTTGTGAGAACCTGGATTAATGACTTCGTGTGGAATGCTTGGAGCTCTCTTAACTCTCTCAAGTCCCCCAGGAAATTGAAAAGTGTGACTGCAACTACTACTGTGTCAAAAAGAATGAGGAGTATACTAGTTATAGTGCTTGCTAGATATGCATAAGCAGAAAAACAGAAATGAAGAGAGGCTAGCCTCACCCCTGAAAATTATGTGAATGGGCGTGTGACGGAAAACAAGATATATCACTTACAAGACTACCATGTTCACCTGTGCATCGGATTGCATGCAACTATCTATTGCTGAAATAAACTGTGGAGTGCCGTACAAGAATTAGCGTCACAAGAAAGTGAGTGGATGTAGTATATACCAAGGTGCATCCCAAGGCGCCAATATACAACGGCCCAAGCACCAAAATGGTCACTTTATTGAGCCTGGAAATGGCATATGCCCGTGCCATCAATAGCCCTGGTAGAATGCATACATGAAATTTGTGAATGGAGAATGAGAGCTGTTGTCACCTTGAATTCCTATAAGGGGTAGATGGCCCACAGCATCATAAAAGTGAACTAAGTCATCACAAATACTGTTTTGACATGAGATGCTGCATCAAAAATGATGAGAGTCTTACTAGATCCGTATGTATGTCAACTCTCTGCAATCAATGGTACGGAACCACTCACCTTGATAGCTTGATTTGGGAGACCCTCGATTATTGATGTCGTCACCAAGCCCACAATGGGTGCATAGCGTGCCAACAAGTAGAACACCGATCCTAATCTGAACCTTTTCTTCCAGATATGCTGTCTTTCATAAGGGAGCATGAGGAGTGCGTCGTATACGAGAAGTGCTATTTGAAGCGGTCAGACGACAACAAGGCCGGACATCAGATTATTCTTGAACTTACTGAGGGCCGCGTTCTCGACATAGCCGAAAGCCAAACTTTCCGGATTGTAAACTTGGGACTCGAAACTGGACAATGTAGGTACTCACAAGTCTGACGTCTGCTGGACGAAAACTTGATTACTCTCTTGAGACGACATTTGTGAATTTTGAGAAGGACCAGAGTGCGAATTGGAGTTGGAGGTTGATGGATCAATTGAGTAGAAACAAAACGTGCCCTTATAAGATTCATAGCTAGTCGGCGAGAAGTATTATAACTTCTTTTTCGACGAACCAAGAACTCCAGAGAATTTTATAACAAGCCAGTGCCAAACAACATCGCGTATGACCGATTTAAAAATGGACCATAAGCATCATTCTCTGCTCTCGAAGGTCCGTAATCGATCGTTCTATAGGTCGAGAACAACAATTAATTAGTCCGTTATACAAAACATGGTCACTATTTCATATACGTCGTGAAATTGATATCAACGAAGAAGATAGAAGAACTTCTCGGATCTGTATCAGAAGTTTGTCAATTTGAATGATTCTTGGTACACAGCCTGCCTCACAGATTTACTGGTGCGGTAATAACTCACCACCAACATCCGGGACTGACTCCTAGCTAGTACAACCAGCTATAACTCACCACAAACTCGCCTAACAGATTCTGGGTTAATCGTATTTTTCCGAGGAGCTCAAGGACGTCTAAACTCTGGAGGGTTGAAGCATAAGAAAACACACTAGAGTAAAACCACAGCAGCAAAAATCTTATTCTGGGGATCAGAGTGGATCGGCGGTACCCGTGCTGCCGCTGGCCCACAGCCTCAGATCGATTAACATCGATGTGCAGTGCAAAGTCAATGAAAATTCTTCACCTTCGCGCAATTTTCAAAGTCTCACCAGAACCCAACAATAGTCCAAGATGTTATCGACGAGAATATACTACTGAGAGGGTGCTTCATGAGACAAACTTTCTGTGCAGTACCACAAGTATCATGTGCCTGGTCTTCAAATGGGTGGTCCTCGGGTACCTATAACTCATGAATGAAAAAGAAAATCGTGATGGCAGATGAATTAATCTATGTGCTAACCATAACTCTGAATCTTGATTATTGAAAAACACTGACAGTTCCATCATTATGATTCTTCCAGTAAATGTTTTGGAGACATGTCACGCTACAGCTGTAATATAAATTTAAAAAAATTTAATCTACAAAATCTTGAGCTAAAATTGAGCTTGACTGAAATCTGTATCAAGGAAGTCTACTATACTGTAAATCATTACATTATGAAATCTTATGGTAAAAAAAGTATATGGCTCAAACAATAGTACATCAATTAGTCACTGGGTATTATACTTGAAGGTATCGCCAACCATCCGAGTAATCCCACATGTTGTTGCATTTGTCAATGGCTCCACATTCAAGATAGCTAGTGGGTGGTCTGGACAATCACCGGTAATAAGGGCCTGTTCTAACCTGAAGGATAGGAGGATTCCCTGGCACTGTGTTTGGGATACTGTTCATAGCTTTTATTACATCCATCTTCATTTTTTCATGCTATAAATAACATCAGTATATGAATAGACACCAGAGTGTACCCACACACCTTTGTATCAGTGAGAGGTGTCACTTTTCCAATGGTGTGGTTCACCCCTATGGCTGAAAGATCTTTGGCCACACACTTTGCCTGCAACAGCACCCAGACATGCCTCCCATCCTCTAACTCCAGCAACATGTGATCTAGTCCCATATGGTTGTTTGGTAGAAATATAGGGACATATTGTTGGTCCTGTAACCAGTTGACCACATCATGATGATCTCTATTATCAGAGCCAGTTGCCATATGACCACTAGCAACTCCTGGATGAATTTGGGAAAATACATGGCCCTGGTTCTGGTCGAGCGAGAGAGTGACAAGGTGAGCTTCTTGAGTTGCCCAGTCTGGAACAGGAGACATGAATGTAAAAGTATCTGTCAGTACAACAGCTGTCTGGAATGTTGTATACAGGTAGAATGTGACAATGTCTTCAAACATGTACCCTTGTTGCTGAGGGCAAGCAGAATTCCTGAGAGAAATTGACAGGTGGTCATGGAGTGTTGTCCCATCTTGCTCTAGCCATTACGCAAGGGAGAGCAAGGAAAGCTTCTCATCAATAATGATGCTTTCCATCAGGAACCTTGCAAACCCAAATTTAACCCACTGCCTGTTGAGGGGTCTTTGTGGCTGCCCAACCTGTCTGTCAGGCTCCAGACATACTGACAGGCCTCGGGAAAGCTGAAGGGGTCGGACGGGTAAAGGCCAAGTCCTGCAGGCTAGAAGTAGTGGCATGGCTTCAACGTGCTCGTGCATTGTGCCCTACTTCCCATGCGTGCCACCGATTTAGGACAGAGGGATACCCGGGAGAGTGCCGAGAGTGTCGGCCCAGGTAAAGGACTTGGGACAGGAGAGGGGAGGACAAGAAGGCATAAACCTAATTGATTTCCAGAACAAAGAACCATCTACATACATTGGCTACTTATATAGGCTAATAAGTGAGATGTGAAACAGAGTGGCACAAGGAATGGAGAACAATAAGGTATGAAGAATCATGTGGAGGTATTGTCCACAGTGATCAGGAATAGAACAAGGAATGTGGACAACAATAGAACAATAAAGTATGGCCAAGGACAAAAGAGTGAGTGAGGATAGAACAATGAGAGTGGCAGAACATAAAACAATAGGGAGTGGCTGAACATAAAACAATAGTGCCACTGCCAAGTGACAACAAAGAGTGAATGCCCTGAAGGTAAGCAGGCAAGGGGAAGGACAGGGAATAACAGAATGACAAAGGATAGAGGGGATGGGATGAGGAAAGTGAACCAAATAATGAACCGAATGTACCGGACCGAGACCATGTACTGGCGAGGGATGCCTTGTCACTGGTGTGTGGGACTAAAGGCAAGGGTTGTTCGGTCGGTACTACCGAGTGAACCAGAGCTTGGTATCCGGGGCTTGACACTGTCAAATACTGAAAGACAATGGTAGCAGCCTCATTGATGAGGCATTTGTCTGAATGAAGAATATTTAGTAAATGAGATGAATATATGTTGGAAGATGTTTACAAATTGCAAGTTGCTTGGGATTGTATATGGGTCTTACTGTGATGGGAGAGGTTTCAGTGGGTTTGGCATCATACAGGAACTGTGGCCCATCAACCAGACAGTATCCTGTGAAATAATGGACAAAGGCATCCAACAGTTTGTGGGGGGATTATTAGGAACCATTGCGCCGGCATGCCCAACTATTCAATTCAGCCCTTCAGCCAAACTCTGCACTCACTCACCTATTCATCCATATGCCCTCAGCCCTCGAATTCTATGCACCTCATGTATCCATCTTGGCATCACATGCACCTGTCAATATGCTCCACTCATTTATGTCAACCCCCATATGCTCACAAATCCATTTTCACTTCATTTATGTTTAATACTTTCTTCATTATGTTCCGCTCCACTTTCCTTATTCACAATTACATTCTATCTCTGATATCCAATCTGTTACCATGTTCCTTATAAGGTAACCCCATTGAGAATTGGGGTGACACGTCACCCCTCAATGTCATGGAGGAGATCAAGATTGGGACATAGTATTCTGTTCTCACTTTTCACAATCCTCAGAGTTTCTTATCTATTATAGGAATCTAGTCGACTCCTGGTAGATTTGAAAGTAGTATAATAGAACCACCAAGAGGTGATTCCCCAGATGATAGCGATGAGAAGTATGGCCATTGGTTGCATAGACACCAAAGGGATGGTCCAGGAAGGGGGGATCAAGCAAAAGGACAGTTAGCAGGAAGAACAATGAACAAAATAAATGAAGAGACTTACTTTGATGCCAAACTCCATCCAGAGATTGTTCCTGAGTGGGATGGAGATCCTGATGCCCTAGCTCATATCAAGTACACATACCGAGGTCCCGATTATTCACCAGTACTGACCAAACAACCACCCTACGTCCATGTACAAGCATCCACGCAGCATGCATAATGCTTGATACACCGGTCTCGGCTCGGTACATCTGCCATCCACATTCCTCGGTCCACTTCACCTTGGGACTTCCTGTCCTTGTACTATCCTCGGTTACCAGCCTTGTCTTATAGTCTGGCACCTCCTATTGTCCTATCTTTGGGCACATTCTATTATCCTGTCTTTTATTGTTCTATCCCCACTTTGCATTCCTTGTTCTAATTTTGTTCGTTGTGGACAATAACCACATGCTCTGCATACCTTGTTGTCCCACATTCCTTATTCCACATGTCGCTTCTTAACCTATATAAGTAGGACATGCATGTACATACCTCTTCATTCTGGGTATCAACTAGGCTTAGGCCCTTCTACCTTCTTCTCTTCTGTTAAGTCCTCGACTCGGGCTGGCATCTTCAGCATCCCCCTGAGTATCTGTCTGTTGCAAATACAGTGGCACGCACAGCAAGTAGGGCGCAATGCACGAGTACATTGAAGCCAATGCCACTACTCTTGGCCTGCAGGACTTGGTCATAGTCCACCCAACCTTTCGACAACACCCCTCGGCAGTACCGAAGTCCATCAGTATCCGACTCCTGACAGCTCAGTGGTTAATAAAGGTCAACCTCATTGCTGAGAGGTCACTTACCGTACATAGGCAACTAGGGAAGATTGTCCCACTCCAGTTGTGCAGAAATGCAGAGAAGTGGTTCTTCTCACTACCAATGAGTTATAGAAAGCAAGATACAGTTAGTTGGAAGACTATGAAGGAGGCAATAACCACTTACTATATGAACTGCACATGGCTCAACTGCCAGAAATCACACACGAACATGCATCATACAGGGAATTGGGACACTCACATGAGACCCCAGCAAGTACTTCATTCACAAGGTGGAACTGTGTACTTGGTAAACAAGATGTCAGATAGCAAATTAATAATGGAAATCATGGCCAGCACACCTGCATTTTGGCACATGGTGATCGATGCCCAGAGTTCCAGTCAGCCATTAAGTATTATGAGGAAAAGCTGACATATGCACCTTTTACCCCCTCTAATGACCTCAAGCAACATTTGCGGATCCTGGAGATGAGCATGACCAACCAAAAAGGGCAATGGCCTAATTGGGAGATGATGTGTTGAGTTGTGATCCAAAGCACCGGCACCTCAGGTGCCCAACCATACCGTGACTCACGGTCACATTCAGCAGGAGCTTTGCCTGGGCTACCACCACCTAAGTTCCCTAGAGACAACAATAATATTTCTAAAAGAGCTATCCCTGAAGAAAAGGGAGCTAGAAGATGTAAATATTGTGGGAGCTGGAAACACTGGGATAAGGAATGCAAGCATGCATATACCCAGACCAACAAAAAATTCCACAAAATAAATTCCAAACTAGCTACAGGGAAATGGAGGATTCCCAAGCTCAAGAGGAATATGATAATATTTATGAACAGTTGATCATGGAAGAAACTGACCTGGATGATGAACAAGCCTAAGTTTATCAAACAATTGCTGAAATTTCTGAAAAAATCCCTGACACACAGGAAGCTCCAGGAGACCTCCCTGAAGCACATTGTAATGTCATTAGGCCCTTAATCCACAAGCTAAAGGATACATCTGGGCTGGGGGGATCAGAAATTCACCCAGAATCACTTTCTTCTCCACCAACTTCTCCTCCTCCTAAACCTGATAATTGTCAGGACTTGGTGAGGCCGAGGATTCGGTCAATGTTCTATAGGCCGTTCGGGGTGGCTAGGCTTCAACATGCTCGTGTTTTGCACCCTGCTATTCCATGCATGCCACTTTTTGGACAGGAGTGGTACTGGCAAAGGGGCTGAGGGCATCGACTTGAGTGAAGGACTTGGACAGGGAAAGGCAGACGAGGGGGTCTAAGCCAAGTTGATATTCTGAGTGAGGAACTATCTACATACATCCGCTATTTATATGGGTTAAGAAGCAAGATGTGGAACAGGGTGGCATAGGAAATGGAGAACAATAAGGTATGAAAAACCATGTGGAAGCATTGTTCACAGTGAACAAGAATAGAATAAGAAATGTAGGTGAGAATAGAATAATAGAGTATGGCTGAGAATAAAATAATGAAGGAGTGGATGAGAATAACATAATGGAGGATGGCTGAAGATAAAACAATAGTGCTGTGATTGAAAATGATAAGTGGACATTGAGTGTTATGGGGTGTCAAGCGTCGGTTACTGATGGACTTCGGTACTGCCAAGGGGTGTTGTCGAAAGGTCGGGCGGACTATGGCCAAGTCCTGCAGGCCAAGAGTAGTGGCGTTGGCTTCAACGTACTCATGCATTGCACCCTACTTGCCATGCGTGCCACTGTATTTACAACAGACAGGTACTTGGGGGGATGCTGAGGATGCCAGCCCGAGTCGAGGACTTAACAGAAGAGAAGAAGGTAGAAGGGCCTAAGCCTAGTTGATACCCAGAATGAGGAAGTATGTACATGCATGCCCTACTTATATAGGTTAAGAAGCGACATGTGGAATAAGGAATGTGGAACAATAAGGTATGCAGAGCATGTGGTTATTGTCCACAACGAGTAAAATTAGAATAAGGAATGCAACATGGGGATAAAACAATAAAAGACAGGATAATAGAATGTGTCCAAAGATCGGACAATAGGAGGTGCCAGACTATAAGACAAGGCTTGTAACCGAGGATAGTACAAGGACAGGAAGTCCCGAGGTGAAACAGACCGAGGGGTGTGGATGGCGGATATGCCGAGCCAAGACCGGCGCACCAAGTGTTATGCATGCGACGCGGGCACTTGGTCGTGGATATAGGATGATTGCTCGGTTGGCACTGCCGGCGTATGGGTCTCAGTATGTGGACTTGACATGGGGGAGGACAGGTAAGGAAGTGGTTGGGAAATGAGAGGATAGTGAGAGGTAGAAGGGATAGGTGGGAGAGGTAGTCTAGAGGATGTACTGGATATGCCAATCCGAGACCACATGGTAGTGAGGATAGTATGGGTAAAGGTAGGTAGGTTGGTTGGTTGGTTGGTTGGTTGGTTGGTAATACCAAGTAAATCGGAGCTCGGTATCGTGGCCTTGACAATAATAAAATTTCTAATAAATCATCTACAAATCACAAGGAAAAGAGGAAACTAATAAAAGAAGCTAGAAAGACTACTTCATTACTAGGAATATCCAAGTTTGCCAACCTTGCTCCTAATGCACTGTTGAAATTGAAAAAACACATGTCCAGACCAGCTGGATGTGCCTTCCTGGGAACCAATGCCACTACTACTAAAGTTTGGCTTAGGGAATATAGAATAAACCAACAGAATCTCATTGCTGACACTGGGTCAGACATCACCCTAAATTCCCAAAGTGCTCTGTCAAAAAAGGACAATCCACCCAAGGTCAAAACTGGACAGAAAATCAATTTGATTCAAGTCACTAGGACATGAAAAATATCTGAATATGTAAACCTGCCCATCATTTTTGAAACTGATGCTGGACCAGTCCAGATTGATGTGGAAGCTTATGTGGTCAAAGGAATGTCCACACCTGTGATCCTAGGAAATAACTTTGCAGATCAATATTCCATATCCATTATCAGAGAGGAATCTTCCACTTATCTGTTATTTGGGAATTCAGGGAGATTGTCAGGCCTCAGTACTATTGATGGTGCTGTCGGAACTGGCCAAGTCCTGCAGGCCAGTCGGGGTGGCTTGGCTTCAACATACTCGTGTGTTACGCCCTGCCTCCTGTGCATGCCACTAACTTGTAATGAGAACAGATACTCAGGCAGATGCCGAGGGTGTCAGCCCAAGTAAGGACTTCTGAACAGAAGGAGGAGAGTAGGGAGGTGTAAACCTAGTTGATACTCAGACTGAGGAACTATGTACATGTATCCACTACTTATATAGGCTGAGAGGTGGAATGTGGAATAAGGGTGGCATAAGACATGGAAAAAAGAATAAGGTATGAAGACCATGTGGAGGTATAGTCCACAGCGATTAGAATAGAATAATGAGAGAGTAAGACAATGAAATATAAGCGGTGAGATTGTGGGAAAGAAATAGAACAATAAGGGATGGCTGAGAATAAAACAATAGGGCCATGGGTGAGTGGCAGGGAATAGTGAACGTCCCATGGGTAAGCAAGTGAGGGGGACAGAAAAAGAGTGCAGGGATGATAAAGAATAGGGGTTGGGGAAAAGGATGATGAACCAGGTGATGAACCGGGTGTACCGAACCGAAATCATACACCATGGGATGATATGAGTAAGGGTCGGTCGGTCGGTACTGCTGAGTAGGTCAAAGCATGATGTGTGGTTGTGACAGAGATGTACCATTATACAGAATTCTGTTGGAGCTACCTTGCAGGGAGATGATAGGCATGCATTTAAAATTAGGACCATTCCAAACTTGCCATCACTTCTGGCCAAGTTTAAGGCTCACAGACATTCCAAAAACTTCAGAAAACAAATCAGAGGCAGGATTCTTGACGCAAATGTCAGAGCATCTTGAGAAATTTGTGTTCTATCCCAATCAGAAGTCTTAGTCCCTGTCATTGTATTTTTTCTGGGGAATTCTGAACATGTCTTTGTGGAAAAGATAATCCATTCCAACAAAGGCCCAGAAGATTGTTATGGAATTACAGACTCAATAATTTCTAGAAATAATCCACAACTCTATGTGTGCAATTTCTCTCAAGGACCAGTCATAATCCATCAAGGTCAATTGTTGGGTTATGCCTGGAATCCCACTTCCTGGTTGGAAAATTCCAAAGGAAGCCCAGAGCAGGTTGAACAATTGCAAAAACATGCTCACCTGATCAAGGCTGTCACTGAGAAGTGGGGAATTAAGAATGAAGAGTGCATATATCCAGGTCCAGACAACCCTGAAGAAGAAACTGTGCCTGGAGGACCCAAAACTCAAGAATTACCTGCAGAAATTATTCCAACCACACAGTTGATCAATAAACTGGACTTCTCACATTATCTGAGTCCTAGCCAAAGAAAGGACCTAGAAAAAGTAGTTCTCAAAAACAAGGATGCCTTTGGACTTGATGAGTACCTAGGGAATTAAAATGCCAGGGTTGAGATCAGTTTAAGGCCAGAAGCTAAGGAAAATCTTTACCTCCTTACAATGCTTCCCCTGAAAAAAGGCAAATCATTGATAAACAGATAGATGCATGGATCAAGCTAGAAGTCATTGAACCATCCAAGAGCCTATGGGGATTCCCTGTGTTGATTGTCTACAGGTCAGGGAAACCCAGGATGTGCATTGACTATAGGAAACTCAATGAAAGAGTTATCCTTAATGAGTTTCCATTGCCTAGGCAAGAAACCATTCTCAAGGCCCTCACTGGATCCAATTGGCCCTGGATGCTCTTTTAGGATTTACCCAACTAGAGATGGCTGATGAGGCCAAGGAAAAAACAGCATTCCAGACTCACAGAGGTCTTTACCAATTCAAGAGAATGCCCTTTGGTTACAGAAATGGCCCAGCCATTTTCCAAAGAGTAATGCAAAACATCCTAGCCCCATACCTATGGACTTTTGTCTTGGTCTATATTGATGACTTTGTGATTTATTCAAAAACATTTGAAGATCACTTAAATCAATTGGATCAAGTATTTATGCAGTCAGTGAATCAGGAATTACATTCTCTCCACCAAAATGTCATTTGGCATACCAGTCACTCCTCCTAGGACAGAAAGTGTCCAGACTTGGACTTTCCGCTCATAAGGAAAAAGTGGATGCTATATTAGATTTAGAAGAACCAAGGAATTTACATGAATTACAGACTTTCTTGGGAATGATGGTCTATTTTGCAGCATACATACCTTTTTATGCCTGGCTAGTGGCCCCCTTGTTTGAGTTGTTGAAAAAGGACACTAAATGGGAATGGGGGGAAACTCAGTAAGAAGCCTTTAGGCTGTCAAAGGAAGCTCTGGTTAGCTCACAAGTTTGTTCATATGCTGTGCTAGGCCTGGGTTACAGGATTTATTCTGATGCCTGTGATGTGGGCATAGCAGCCTGAAGAAGTGACATGGGACATGGATTTTGAAGAAACTACTGTCAAGGTAGAAAGGGTTATTGTATATTGGTCAAGGACACTTAAACCAGCTGAAAGGAACTACCCACCCACTGAAAGAGAAGCCCTAGCTCTGAGAGATGGATTGGTGAAGTTTCGGCCTTACATTGAGGGAGAGAAGATCACTGCTATGACAGACCATGCAGCCTTAGTCTGGAGCAGGACCTTCCAAAATGTAAACAGGAGATTACTTACTTGGGGAACTGTATTTGCAGCTTATCTGGTTCTCCAGGTAGTACATAGAGCTGGAAGAGTCCATTCAAATGTGGACCCTATCTCCCAACTCAGGAGAAGAGTTCCATACCAAGAAGGACCTGTGCAAGATGGATCAATACATATAGTATAGTAGACTTCCTTGATACAGATTCCAGTCAAGCTCAATTTTAGCTCAAAATTTTGTAGATTAAATTTAAAAAAAATTATATTACAGCTAAGAAGTGTCTTGAGAACATTTTTGCTCTATATTATAGGGGCAAAAAAGCATTTGTTGTGGCAGAGTAAATTTTTTTGTGGAACAGGTCAAAATGTTACAGGTATAGGTCCTTGATACAAGTGTGACACCTAATTCTCTGTGCATGGAATTTGCAGCCTGTTGTGATTAGTCATCCATTTCTTTGTGTTACTAGTGTGTTGCATGTCACACTTTGGTAGCCCCAATATCTTTGTGGTCAGATTAAGGTCAATTTAGGTCAAATCCCACTTGGAGTTTTTGTAATTAGCAATAGGAGATGCATAGCTTCCCTAATGTGAACACTCTATGACAAAATCTCTCAGAAAAGTTGAGCAATCACTGATTTAAGATTGTATGTTATCAAAATTGAGAAATTTTAGATGAAAATAAATTTCTCCTGAATGTAATTCTTCTCCCTCCCTTGTGTGGGTTGGCTTAAATGTTGCTTATATATAGTAGATTCTTTGTGCAAAACCCTGTATTACTGGAATGAGAATTAACCTTGGAAAATCATTTTGTATCAAGGAGGTTGTCAGGAGCCGGATTCTGACGGACTTCGGTGCTGCCGAAGGGTGTTGTCAAAAGGTCAGGCGGACTATGGCCAAGTCCTGCAGGCCAAGAGTAGTGGTGTTGGCTTCA